>SZWC01002446.1:98795-109158 GCA_023375785.1 Penium margaritaceum
CTGGCGGCTGGCCGGCCGGTGGCCGGCCGGTCGCTTGGCCGGCCGCCGGCCGTCTAGCCGGCCGGCAGCGAGCTGGCCGGCGGCCAGCAAATTGCTGGCCGCCGGCCAGCCCTCGCTGACGCGAGGGGTGGTGCGCAACCACCCTTGCTTCAGCGAGGAGGGAGGGCCGAACCGGCCCTCATGCTACAGGTGGGGTGTTGCCTTACTTAAAAAAGCACGATTTTGGCCATTTCTCAAGCTTTCATGCTCGTTTCCTCGGTCCAAAAAATTGTGCAGGGGTTCTCCTCATCTCGATTCACCTTGAGGGGCTGGTGGAACGTCAATAAAGGAGGAGACGCTCCCTTGAAGGTGTTTGGAGACCCCTCCATCGCTGTGGACCCAGGGAAGACGCTCCAAGACGCGAAGCCAAGGCCAAAGGAAGATCAAGGAATAAAAGAGCTCAAGAGAAAAACCCACGCGGGGGGGTGGGGGGGGAGTGTGAAGAGGGTAACAAAGTCTTGGTTGGAGTAGCCTCGACTCACGTCTCTTTGCTTATGAGCGAAACTCACACTCTTGTCAGTTTCCCCCTGTCTTTCCAATATGTTTTCCTAATGCCCAAGAGACTATCAAGGGCCGTGAGTCACGACTTAGGAAGATAGACTTGAAACCACATGATTGTGCCAATCGTTGTAGCCTAGGAAAGTAGAAAGTTTTAACGCATGGTTGTGCTGTCCGCGGCGACCTAGAAGATAGCAATTCTTTTTCTCGTGGCCTCACCGATTGTGAGTGCATAAGCAGATCTTACGAGGGTTATCCCACTTTCATGTTGTGAGCCACGCTCAATTTTGCTTGCCGTGTAAGTTACACGTAGCAACACCACGGATGCCGACCGTCGGTCCCTCCAAAGCTCCAACAGGTAAGTTGGTGACGGCTTTATGACGCGCCCTCGGTGGCCTCCAAATTTTGGGGGCCGCGACGGCGTGTGTAGTAGCGAAACCAAAAGCTATCGCGTCTCAAAAGGCAACCCGTGCTCCTCTCGACAAAACCAAGAATCGTGTGGAAGCTGGGGATGCGCTCGACGAGCATGTCGACACGGACGTGGACAATCTCCACGCGACGAGTGACGAGCTTGGGGGAGGTAACCCGGACGTTGAGCATGATGAAGAGCATGATGACGACGTCGTCGACCATGACAATCTTCATCGTCATTAGGAGCTCTCGAGCTGGTCACTCGAGAAAGGCACTCGTCGAGCTGGAGGGAGCTGCTGATAGCAGCGACGCTGTCGACAGTAGCAAGTGTGCCTGAAGGAGCTACGTGGGAGGTTGTCACAAGAACGAGTCACGTGGCGACGTGGACAAGGGTCGTCATGCCACTTGCAAATACCCCGGTGTTCTTTAAATTGGATTTTAATATTATTTTAAGTGATCGAATTTGAACCGTTTTTTCGTTCAACGAATTTGAAGGATCACAAAAATAATTAATACTCTATTTCATCGA
Source organism: Penium margaritaceum (assembly GCA_023375785.1). NCBI lineage: Eukaryota > Viridiplantae > Streptophyta > Zygnematophyceae > Desmidiales > Peniaceae > Penium > Penium margaritaceum. Next base: position 100,273 of record SZWC01002446.1, read on the forward strand.
ATTTGTGGGTTGAGGGTCCAAATTTATCTTGGACTTCCAAGTTATAGTTGGACCCTTTGACTAGGTCGAACAGGCTGCCGTCCTGTTTGACCTCGTCGCTCGGCATAGACCAGCGACGAGGTCAAACAGGACTGTCGCACGTCCAGGAGCGCGCCCAAATGGCACGTGTCCAGGGCGCATTGGGCACTTTGCCAGATGCACCCTCGATTAAGTGCCGGTTTTGTCGCAGACATTACACGTGGCGCTGTCAGAGTTCGGTCGCCAGGCTTTGAATCGGAGGCATTCGTCGAATTCTCGGCACACATATTTATTGAACTCGCCCTTCCGTCGAATTTCAGGATCAGGGCAATCACGAATTCGATGAATTAGGAACACATAAATAATTCAGAACCTAAAAAACTAGTTGAAATTAAGGATCGCATAATTCCTAAAAATCCAGACGTCGAATTTAAAAATCAGGGGGGTATCTGGTATAGGCAGTCGCCAAAGTGGCCAGGCGACTACGAATCAACATTGAGAATGAGGATGTTCCTTCTCACGAAGGAGCAAGCAATGAACACGCCTTAGAAAACGCTGAAGCTATGGAGAACCTTCGCCAACAGTCCATCGTGGTGGAGAACGACAGTTTCATCCGCAAAATAGAGCTCCTTGGAGGTGCATACTCAAACTGTACGCTCCTCAACTGGGTAAAGGTACATGGCCAGCGCAAGGCCATGGAGACCATCATTGATGCTCTGATAACATCAGAGCTCAAGTCGACTTCCGTCAACTTCCTCGTCCATGTTGGACAAACCATCTCGGATCTCGATAGGGGCCGATATCTTCAACGCGTCGCGGCGCATGCAGCGACACTACGGTGCAACAACTTGGACAAGACATTGAAGAGCGTGATTGAAGCACGGGGGGCACAAGAGCGTGACCACGAAATGGTTGTTGACCCAACCGCCAATGGCAACAGGGGCCAGCCTTCCTTGACGACCTTAGGACAGGCCATGAACACGTCGTTTGTCAACAGTGTGTAGGTTTTCAACCAGGGTCGCAAGTTGACCGATTCACTGAACCGCATGCAACACGTGCTGCACGTGTAGAAGGCTCCACTCGATCAGTGGGATGACCTTGCCTTGACGCGATTGGAGACCAAACTCTTCAACTACGTGGTCTTTGAGTGGATTGCGTAGCACCCTCACCTGGAGTGGCTGCCCGTGCCTTGGGATGCTTTGTGCTCCCTATTGCGCAAGAAGTGCACGCAACGTAAGGAGGCCTAACGGGCCTTCACCAAGCTGAAGGACTTCTAGCAACTCGGAAGCTCGATGGAGACGTCCCGGAGTGAGTTTACCACGCTCGTCGAGGAAGCCAAAAGATAGAGCGATGGTACGCCACCATTCAAGTACCCAGAGTGCCTACTACTGGAGTTCTTACGTGAGGGTCTTGCAAGCAAGAAGCTCAAGGACAAGACCACAACCACCGCAGTAGGTCAGGCTTAGATGAGCTGGTGTATGTTGCGGGACTACTAAGCGAGGTGCAAGCGGTGAACCCGAAGCACTTCTCGGATGCACGGCCGGAGGCGCGTGCACATCAAGGGCGTGACATGCGCATGGACGCTACTAAGGCTGGGGGTACAGCCGGGCAGCGTGGCAGGTCTAAGGGCAAGCAACCTATAAACCCCCTAACCAATTGCAAGTGTAACCATGAGAACAAAGACTAGCATGTGGCGTGTGAGTGTCGCAACAGGACTTTCAGCGAGGGTCTGTGTCACATCTACATGTAGCCTGGCCATTTCAGGGCTGACTGCTCCCAGGTCGCCGTTGGTGGCCGAGAAGGGGTCGCGGCACTAGCCGCAGCGGCAATACCATGTGGAGATGGTGCGGCAGGCGGTCGCGGATAGGGTCGTGATTACGACCGTGGTCATGGCCATGGGCCGGGTTGTGGGAACAACCAAGGTCACAGGGCGGGTTTTTCCCACCCCTGAGTGACGCTAATGGGGACCACTCAGGGGGAAAAGTGGATTACGAGTGTGGGTTCGTGTTTTCTTATGAGGATGTAAACGAAATCTGAATTGGGAGGAACTTGTGTTCCTCCGAACTCAACGTCGGGAGGAACACAAGTGATTGTGTTGGGATGTCTTTGGCCCCATCTCATGCCTGAGGAGTGCCTGGTGAGTTCAAATTTCTTAGTTGTGTTCTCCTCTCCTGTTCAACCACATTCCATACTTGTTGATCGTTACTACCCACAAAATCTTGCATCTCCTAATGAAATGCATGATTGTACTTGTTTATTGGTCGTGACACCGACCACCGTGCATGACTTCGGTGATGCAATGTTTGAAGGCAGCGCACCCAAGTCGAGTAGCACAATCAAATTCACAGTACCATTGATTGACGATTTTGATCCAACCCAGTTTAAAAATTGGAAGGTTCTCGCCAAATTCACACAAAACCACAAGATGTGGATCCAAGTCGGTGAAGCACTTGAGTTGCGGCACCCACCGCACCGATTTCGTGTTGACCACAAACTTGGGTTGCCATCATCAAGTCTTTTCACTCAGAAGAGTGGTGACAACATGTCGATACCGATCAAAGGGAACCCGGCCCGTGCCCCTATGAACATGCTGGCTGACACCTGAGGAGATGAATTAGGTGGGTTTTGTCAGCCTCGACTTCACCCGATAGGTGGGCCTCAAGTATGAGCCATCAAATGGCTCAGTTATCGTCGATGACAACTGTATGGTACTCGTGGTCGGTACCTACAAAGCAAAGATTTACATTGAAGGTTACACTCAAAACGTCACGCTGAAGGTTCGAAACCTTCTTGACCCTTTCAACATGGTTCTAGGCGATCCCTGGCTTCGCAAAAACAAGACGCTGATGTACGTTGAGTCAAAGCGTTTCATCCTCCGGAAGGGACCACGCCACTTTACCATAGTTCTGAGTAGAGAATTGTCACCGACTTGAATCAAAGTCCACGCGAGCTTGTCTGCGATGCAGGTCAAGAAACGTATCCGCCAGGATTGCGGATGTTTCTTGGTCTGAGTGTAGAAAGTGGAAGACGAAGTGAAGGAAGACACGCCGTAAGAAATCAAAACAATGCTATCGGAGTTTGACGTATTCCAAGGCCCACCGGCTGGGCCTCCACCAGAACGACACATGGGCCACACGATTCTGCTACAACTAGAGAAGACGCTTCCGTTCAGACCCATGTATCACCTAAGTCCGACGCAGAGGCGAGAGGCCGAACGCCAAATTAAGGAGTACCTTGCAAAATGTTGGATTGAGCTGAGTAGCTCGCCGTATGGTGCGCCAATCAGTTTTGTGAATAAGAACGATGGTGGTTTACACATGTGCGTGGAATACTGTTATTTTTCACCATCAGTTAAAAAAACTGATGGTGAAAAATTGATTCCCTTTACTGCGGATTGAGGACCTCTTTGACTAAATCCAGGGAGCGAAAGTCTTCTTGTCCTTGGATTTGTCACAAGGGTATCACAAAATCCATATGTTGAAAGATGATGTACCTAAAATGGCGTTTCGGATGCACTTGGGACATTAACAATTTCAAGTTTTGTGCTTTTGGCTTACAAATGTCCCGACAACTTTCCAAGGAGAAACGAACCAAACATTTACCAAGCAACTCGGTCAGTTTGTCTTGGTTTACCTAGACGACATCTTGGTTCTCTCAAAAACAATGGAAGAGAATCTAGAGTATTTGCGTGAAGTCCTCGTGATCATTCGAGAACAAGAGTTCTATGCGAAAGTGAGCAAGTGCAAGTTTGCACAATGAGCTCGAGTGCCTCGGACACATCGTGGACAAGGACGGTATTTGTGTCGACCCATGAAAGGTCCAAGTTGTGGTTGACTGGCCGCACCCAGCAAATGTCGGGAAGATCTGGTCTTTCCTCGGCCATGCAAACTACTTTCGACGGTTCATACAAAGGTGCTCGACACTGTAACACAGCTAACTAGACTCATGCGAATATTAGCACGTTGGGATTGGACACCAGACTACGAGAACTCTTCTCTCAAATTCAATAAACTTCTGTTCACCGCCCTGGTCTTGGCTCTTCCAGTTCCATCGCAACCTTGGGAGGTGAGTGTGATGCATTGGTAGTAGGACTCGGGGCAGTCTTCATGTAAAATGGTCATCGAGTTGCGTACGAGAGCCGGAAGCTCGTTCCAACTGAAACATGGTACACGACTGGTGATGAAGAGCTTATTGCAGTAGTACATGCTTTTAAGACGTGGCGGTCTTACCTCAAGGGTGCCGAGGGAGGTGTGATGGTCGTAACCGACCATAACCCGTTGGTGTACTTCGAAACATAACGGAACGTGTCAAGGCAATAGGTGTGTTGGAGTGAATACCTGAGCCAATTCTCTTTCACATGGGAGTATCGGTCAGGGCACACCAATGTGGCCGATTCACTAAGCCGAAAGCCTATGGAAATTAAGACAACCACTGATATCAGTGGGTGTTTTATGGCCCTTGCGTTATGCTCAATGCACACACTGACACCCCGGCACCCTTGCGGCAACCACCCTGATAGATTATCCATTACAATGGCTTTGTGAATAGGATCCGAATGGATCCTATTCACAAATCCATTGTAGGAGAACAAGTCGTTGTGCTAGAATCGAGAGATCTTCGAGCAAACATAATCTCCTAGTCTCACGGTCCACCGAATGCAGGTCATGTGGGACCATGAAAGACGGAAAAATAAAATTTTGACCACTAGTAGTGGCCAGGATGGAGTGTTGACGTCCGCAAGTATTGCATGGAATGCGACCCATGTCTCCGGAATAAGGCAAGTAACAAAAGACCTGATAGACTCCTTCAGCAACTTCCCATCCCAGGGACTCCATGAAAGTGGGTCATCATGGACTCTATTATCGGCCTTGTGGATATGGCCCGTGGCCATGATGCATTCTTGTTTGTGTTTGATCTTCTAATGAATACGACACACCTCTTTCCCACGACCACTGATGTAAACGTCGAGGAGACCGCTTGTCTCTTCTTTGAGGGTGTCGTGAAGTATCACGGTTTGCCGCTACTCATTATCTCCAACAGTGATAAAAAATTTACTTGTATGTTCTGGCACAAGATGAACGAGTACTTTGGGAGCAAGTCTCGCATGTCGACGGCATTCCACCCTCAAAACAACGGAAAAACAGAGTGCATGAATCACAATCTAGAGCACATGCTCCGCGTGTACGTGGATCCAACCATGGACAAGTGGGACGCATTCCTAGCAATGGTAGAGTTTGCGGTGAACAACTCTGTAAATGAGTCCGTGCAGTTCATGCCGTTTGTGTGGAGCAATGCTCGGCATCTAGTGGTGCCCTCTTCCTTGGTGAAGAGTGGGAGCAAAAATGGACATGTTTCTTTTGATGATGTATTTGCTGAACGCCTAGACTCCTTGTTACTGGAGGCGCAGGGTCACCTTCAAGCATCTCGGCAACAAAAGAATGAATATGCTGACAAGAGTCATCGCGGGGCCTTGTTTAACATCGATGACAAGATACTGCATAGTACCAAGAACCTTCGGTTGAAGTCACCATGTGTGCATAAACTTCTCGCAAAGTGGATCAGGCCGTTTCACGCATCAGGCTAGTGGCTCACCGATTGCTGCTTTCGCCGAGCATGAAGATTCGCGATGTCTTCCATGTGAGATTACTTGCTCCATACACGACAGAGGGGCCTGTTCGCCAATACAAGGTCTTGTCCCTGCTCCAGCACCGAGAGCGTACACTCCAGTTGCGGGTCGCTGGGGAATATCTCATGCATTGGGCTAGTTGTGGACAGGAACATAACTCATGGGAGCCCGAGTCTCGTTTGCCCACTAGGGTGGTCAACGAGTACTGGAGCGAGCGGGTAGCTCGTACGTATTGGCGAATTACAGGAGGCACCAACTAAACGCCAATGTAGTGGACAGCATTCCCACTAGGTGGAATTCATGGACAAACGACCATAGGAGGTTGGAGACGTCCAACATGGTTTTCGTGCGGACGCTCCATCCTGAATGGGGGAGGCCGATAGCCGAGCTTACTGACTGGAGCTTAGGTCCAAGTTCAAAGCACGTTCCAAGTTCTGTTTGGTTAAGTTATCGAATGGAGTTAATGAGTAGTGTTGTATCATCAACGTAGCCGACAAAACAATGGTAATCCCATGTCAGTGAGGGGAATCCGTAGATGTGGGCTTTGAGATATGCATAAATTGGTTCCATGGCACAAATGAACATGAGGGGGTGCAAGGGGCATCTTTGCCTGACCCCCGAGTGGAGATTGATCGGAGCAGAGAGGTTTCTGTTAATGAGAAGGAGTGTAATAATGATTTTATGCAGGAAGTGGAACCACTTCATGAATTCAACAGGGATACCGAGACGCAGGATAGTGTGCATCATGCATGGTTGGCTGGGGGTATTATAGGCCTTTTCAAAAATTTCCATAAGAAACAAAATTTGTTGTTTTTTTTTGTATGGCCCAGTGTTGGACACCGTGAAATTGAGAGTGTGTGTGCTGTATTTTCTGTCCTTTAACTGAGTTGGTTTGGTCTTAATGGATGATGTATGGTGATACACAATCAAGACAGTCAGGGAAGAGCTTTACAAAGATTTTGTATTTGACGTTCAGCAAGGAGATGGATTTGTAGTTTGTTGTATTTTCTTTGTCTAGGTGGTAATTTCTGTTGCAAATTGATGGTGTGGAGGGATTTTTGAGATCCCGGAGGTAGTATTGGAGAAGAGACACTAAAAAATTTCCATTATTAGCAAAGAGCGAGTAATAGTGCTCCCTAGGGAGTCCATCGGGGCATGGGACCTTGTTTTGGCATTGACTCAGGATGTTTTCAGCAACCTCCAAATGAGTGATCGTTGCTGCAAGGATTTTGTAAATGTGTAGAGGAAGGCACTTTCAATGATCTAGAGGGAGGATTTTGAGGTAGGTGTCTAATGGTCTTGGGGATTTGTAGATGCCTTGGTAGAAATTTATGGCCAACAGATCAATATCTTGTCGAATAGTGACCTTTTGGCCTGCAACTGTTGTGAACTCCAAGATGGATGTGTGCCACCGAATGTCTGCAATTTGGTGTAGAAATTGAATGTGGTTTTGTAGATATCGGGTATCCAGATTGTTGAATCTCGCTGTTATGGGAGGTGGGGGACATTTTCTGAAGTTTTCGTACAGTAGCTGGTTGGTTTTGCATGTCAGCGATTGCTTTTTGTCTTCTTCTGGCTTCTTCCTGACTGTACCCTTTAAGATATTGAGTGAAACGTTTTCTTGAGTTGAACCAGTCCTCTGCGAGAAGAGCAGGGAGCTTTTTTGTCCATGGCCGTTGGAGCAGAGAGGAGTTAAGGCATCGGCAGCCTTGACCTTAGGTAGCGAAGGTTGTAGGGGAAACCATTTTGACATAATGTGTTGCATAGTGATCTGAGAGGAGTAGAAAATGATGGACTCGGTCCAAGTGGGACAGGCTGTTGTGAGTTAATGAATGGCATGTTAATTCTATCAGTTGTGGATGTTTGTGTTATGAAGGATAAGAAATATGTAGAGGGGTTCACGGTCCAAGGGATGTATCTTTGGGGTGCCTCTCTTGAGGGCATCTACTTGATAGCACCAGTGTGGCAGAGATTGGTGGCGAGGGAGTGTCGGTGTCTATTTGGGAAGTTGAAAGAGACTGGTCCATCACGAGAGATAAAATGTGCAGGTTTACATAAGAACAAAATTAATAGAAGAACCAAACGAGAAATTATTGTGACTACATTAGGTCATGGACTATTTTTTTCTGGAAAAAAGAATTTTAGCCATATGAGTGTGCAAACATTTTAAGTAATTTTGCAAGAATAACTGTAAACCAGGATAACAGATTGTAAATCTTACAGCTTCTATGTGGAGGCACATGATTTTTTGCCCCACTGACATGTCTATCAAATACATGAAGCAAAGATAAGACAGTTTAATGCATGGATATTCATTCAAATTTTTGTTGTAAATGGATTAAGTTATTAACTAAGTGCAATCTTGGAGAAAAATTGTACGGGTAACAAATACACTCATAATACACAATACTCCCATGCACCATGTCCCCTCCCTCAAGAATAGTGATCACCTCAGATGCGATAGTAACGCATTGGGTGGAAGGGAACAAGAAACAAAGTTGTGCACTGAGTGTGCTCATAGTTTAATTTTGTGTGGCGGATGAGCAAAAAAGAAGGTGTACTAGGACACATGATACAAGATAGCACACTCTATGTACTCTTAGTGTACATTTACATGTGATTGGGTGCACTTGCCACATACACTAGCCCCACATTTGGTAGTCCTTTCAATGATTCGGAAAAATGAGACAAAGTAGCGCACTCGGTGTGCTCTTGGTATACTTTGTATGGTGACTGAGCACCCTTGCCACATACACTAGCCACGCGCACCGAGGTCCATCCAAATAAGGGAATGGTGTGGCCACACAGGGAAAAAAACATGATGTGTTGAGATGTATGGGACAACGTAGCGCACTAAGTGTCCTTGTAGTGGTTATTTTCATGGTGAGTGAGCGCACTTGCAACATACACTAGTCCCACGCACTGCGGTCCTTCCTAAGAAGAGAATGGTTTGGCCAAATAGGACAAAACTACACTTTCCCATACACACTAGATGCAGATAGGGATGGATGCAGAGAACTCTCTTTGAACAGAGCACGCTCAAGGTAGACACGGAAAACCATTGTATGAAATGACATTGATTAACCATACCTCAGGTTGAAGGGTGGCATTGATACTCTTGAATAGCAGAAGATGAACTTATGGTATAATTTACAAACCCTAAGGAACACACACACACACACACACACACACACACACACACACACACACACACACACACACACACACACACACACACACAC
>SZWC01002446.1:115215-130002 GCA_023375785.1 Penium margaritaceum
CTCTCTCTCTCTCTCTCTCCTCTTCCTGATCTCTACTCACTCTACTCTCTCTGTTGGAACTAGTGGGTGTTGTTGCAACTTCAAGGATTCCTAGCTCTCACTGATGCATGCTGCCAATGTTTGTGGCAGCCATTGGACACCTTTGGTGAAGAGTGTGGAGCACAAGGATCACGGATGTGAGTGGACAGAACACGTCATATTCAGTATAGCTGAATCAAAACATGTTTTTTTGTTACTTAGGATAGTGATATTACATCATATCGTTATAGCCTGTGATGTAATATTTCCAACGCATCCAAGCACGCCCAAATCGGATTAGTAGAGCCCCTGCTACACCCGTTAAAGTAACCCTTGGTGGAGCCGTCCACCTTGCCTTGCACACTGGGCAACGGGAGACGCTTCGACGATGACCCCTCGGAGTGGAGAACCGGAGATCCTAGTCCGTTCTCCCAACATATGCATGTTGCATGGTTAATCCACCTCATTTGCGGATGCCGAAGATGCCGGCCTGTTTGCCGCATCCTCTATGTCATACCCCTTGAGTGCTTTCCCTCCTCCTTGAGGACTTGGAGCCACCAATGCCTTGACCGCACCTTACAGCCTGGTCCTTCGCTCAACTACTACCACCCCCTCATAGGACTCGTCAACACCCTCTTGGCCTGCCTTGTAGCCACGGTCCATCGTCGATGCTGCTTGGAGCACGTTTTGCTCCGATGGAGAGCTTAGCCACTTCCCGCCACTCTCCCCCTGTTGCATAGCCCTCCGGACCACCTTCACCCACTTTTGTTGCGGTGCACCCACCGCCCGGCCTTCCACCGCGTGGTGCTTCTGGTCCTGGTCTGCTGCTGCACCCAGCCACCTTGGCTCACTTTGAGGACCTGTCCTCACGGTGTCCTCAATCTCTTGCATCATCCTCCGAGCCACCACCGACACCTCCTCTTAAGACTTGGCGACACCTTTTGTGCACGCCTTGTGGCCCTGGTCCACCACCTCGTAGCCTGGAGCGTGTTTTTCTTTGGTTGAGAGTGCAGCCCTTTACCACCGCTCTCCTTCTCCTCAGTTCTCGAGGCGGAATCCTACGCACACGACTTGCCGGCACCCCGTGCCGACACTTGAGCAGCAACATTTTGGCCCTCACATTGTTCCCATAGCTGCTCCCCTTCCGCCGAGGTGTGGAGCCCCATGTGCTCTCCTTGAGGACGCGCCTCCTTGCCGTCCTCGTCTTGCTGCATGGTCCTCAGCACAGCCACCACCGCTCTCGCATGGAACTCAACAGCGCCCGTTTGGCCTGCCTTGTGGCTATAGTTCACCATTCTTGTAGCACTAATCCCCTTTTGCCCATTTGGAGAGCCAGGCCGCCTGCCGTTGATGCTCTTCCCTGGCTGGTCTGCCACCTGGACCACTTCTCTTGCCTCCCTTGGAGGCCGTGCACCCATCACCCGGCATTCCGTTGCATGGCGTGCCTTCTGATTGATATCTCCCCACCCAGCCCGGATGGTACCCTCCATACCACGTACTGCACCCTCAGGTTCCCCCCTCTTGGACACAGCTGCAACTAATTTTTTGCTCCGACGGCTGTCCACATTGGAGTCACGGCTGCTCCTGGTGAGGAAGTTGGCACATATCCAGTACACACCTCTATTGTGTGTACCATGTGCCACGACACGCCCACTGCCCTCCTCTTTCAAGGGGTAGCCCTTCCTCGTGAAGGTCACTTCGAGTCCCTCCTCAACGAGGTGACTCATGGACAACACCTCTATTGCCAGGTCAGGCGCTTTGAGCCTCCTCGCTGCGGCACCCTCCTTCCCGACCGACTCCTCCATCTGCTTTTTGCCACCTCAGAGTACTTCGTCTTGCCATCCTCTTCCAATGCGCTTGTCGAAGTCCACGGCTTCTGCTGTGCACGGATGTTTGGAGCAAGGAGGCTCCAACAGGCCCGAAAAGGGGGCCAGATCCAACTAGCTAGTCGTGCACGCAAGTGGGAGTTGGTGGCCCATCCCGTCTGATGACAGCGGGACACCATCATCTTGACGTCTCACACAGGCTCCGACTGGCTAGTCTCCTCGTCGGCTTGGAGGGTGAAAAGCTGTTTGACAAAGAGGAGACATTGCTAGAGATACGACGGGTCATGTGCGTCGCAGAGATATTCCCAAGCCTTCGATGCCCACCGGCATCCTTGGACATGCGCACGTTGTGCCGGGTATAACGCCATCACAATCAGAGCAAGCGTCTCATTGCTGCGCTTAACAAACGCTTCCACCTCCTCGGCCTTCGTGGACGCCGAAGGAGCTCAAGCAACCCCTTGTCATCAAGGTAGATCTCCATGGTCCACCTCCACAAGGGGAAGTCCCTCCATTCAGCTGGGAGGACGTCCATGTTGCTCTCTTACTCGGTCATTGTCATGGTGTGTGGCGGTAGTGTGAAAGAGAGCTAGGGTCCTTCTAGGCACGTGGACCCATAACCCTTTGTTGGCACTAGTGGCTGTTGTGGCACCCTCAAGGATGCCTAGCTCTCACTGATGCACGCTACCAATGTTTGGGACAGCCAATGGACACCTTTGGTGAAGAGTGTGGAGTACAAGGATCACGAATGTGAGTGGGTAGAACACGTCACATTCACTACAACTGAATTGAAGCATGTTTTTGTTAATAAGGATAGTGAGATTACATCTATGATCTAAGCTTTCCAACGCATCCAAGCACGTCCAAATCGGAGCAGTAGAACAGCTTTGGCTGCACACCTTCCGTAGTCATGCCCAAGGGAGCGTGTTAATTCTTTCCTGTGCATACTTCCCTCTGTTCTGGCCATGAGTATGCGGGGCATGCTGATACAGAGAGCGGAGGCGACACACAGTGAGCGCATGCGCCACAAGTGGACTAACAATACACGCCTCTCAGCTTCACCCATGTGCTCGTCTCCCTCTCAGCAGCATAGCCCCTGCCCAGCTTGGCAGCCAGAGAATGTGTTCTTTTCCAGTTGGAAACAACCTGTACTTGTTCTCTTTACTTGCTTGAGCTACTGTGCTTCCATGGCTATCACACCTAGATTAGTCTCACATGTCAACCGATGGAAGTTTTGGATGACCTAGGCTCGACACAAACTGAAAACAGGGAGCATTTGTGTTTTTGGGCTTCGAGAGGCTTTCATCCTTGAGAATTGGAAGAGCGCCAGCGAGCCTCGCTTGCCGGCTGTTGGATAAGCTCAACTAGTGAGTCTCACCCATATGTGCTACTTCTAGTCGTTGTGCAAGGTTGACAGGCGAGTGCCATGGGCGTCCACAAAACCCAACTCTAACTTACTCATTTCCTGGTCAAATGGAGTGATTTCAGTTGAATTTGAACAATGATGACGACCTCAAGAAGTGCTGTGATGGCCTGCTTGTCCTCTATGTCAACAATGCTGATCTCCTTCAATCCTGTCGGTGCGTATGTTTTCCGGATGAAGGCATGAGCTGTATGTTCGTGTGATCACTGTTGACGAAGATGAAGTTCTTGATTCCATGGAGCTTTTCCATGCAAGTTGCATGGTGGTTCAACAGTTTTACACCTAATTCCACTAGGAGTTTCTGGGCAGTGGTCATTCTGCTATGCCACAACCAGCCCATTTCATACTCTAAGAAGAAACGGACTCAGAAGCAGGCAATAGCCCGATTCCCAATTTTCTCGAGGACATGAGGCGTGTGGCTTGCAGTGAGTCCACGAATCTTGCTCCCAACAGTCTTCGAGTTCATCCCATGGCCAGTCTCACGGGTGTTTTTCAGCTCTTGTTTGATGATTTCCACGATATCAGAATGGTCAGCTAGGAGGCAGCCCTTGCCCTCGCACCGATGCTTCTGCTTCTTGCATACATAACGAATCACCTCACCCTAAAAAATGTGTACACAAAAGTGTATTGGGAGGTGAACAGAAAATTGAACAATGATCGTTCACAAAAAAAATCTATATTAGATAAAAATACATTTATTCTTTCATGTTTTACGAGGAAAGTATATGTGGGCTCTAGTCACATGCATTCATGTTTATGATGATTAAAAATCCATGAGTACATGAATACACAAATTGATACACATATTCAGAGTATATGAATTTAGGTCAATTAACTACACCTTGCTTCTTGTGAATAATTGGAATCTACGTGGTCACATGCAACCACAGAAAAAACAGCTGCCTCATACTGGTTTTCAGGAGAATAGTATGATCAACAAACCAGCCAAAAATGGTGCTTGGGACTCACCCACAAAAGGCTGAGTAGTTTTCCTGTAATGGAACGAATGCTTTACATACTGGACCACCGCGTAAGCCATTGGATGTGCTTTGTATGCCTTGAAGTCACCCAGAGGTAACCAGACCTGAAAAAGTCTGCGTAATTCATGTGATGAAAAATGGTGGATGTTGACGTTGTTAATGATGTCATTGTCTTGCTGGAGTTGGCAAGGGTGACCGGATCTGTATCCGTAAAGTCGTCCAGAGACTGCTCCTCATAGGAAGATGGTGATGGCATCACCTTGGCACCATCTGATGATGACAAGGAAGGAGGGGATGGAGGATTGCGTTGAACACCGATCACAAAAATTCCAGAACATGTGAACATGGGCCAAGGATCACGGTATTCACATAGAGATGAGGGTTCTACATCAGCGGGACCTTTCCCCTTCTCCACAATAGTGAACGAACGAGTAGGTGCAAGAGGCAGAGAAGAAGAGGAGGAGGAGGATGAGGAGGAGGAGGAGGAGGAGGAGGAGGAGGAGGAAGTAAATTCCTGAACAATGGGTTGAGCCAGCCACGTCACCAATGGACTTGCGCTGTGGGTTTCGCACATAAGCATCTTAGTTCCAAGGTAATAGACCGACCATGTAGCTTCCAAGAAGCTAATGACGCCATTTCTTGGAAGCTTCCTTTGCAACCAAGATTTTCATGGAGCGAGGATTGAACTCATGTCCTCTCGCTTGGCCAAATAAACAAAATAGTCAAATTAGCCATTCACCCACATGGTGTGCCCATAGGTCACATATCATAGGAGATAGCATAAATGGGTTACCTGACAACGGATCTGGGAGTCATACCTCCACAAGGGACAGATAATTCGTGAACCGTCCTACATCAGTAAACAAGGTGCATCCGAAACAAAACAATATCTCCCTCCTACCTTGTGTAAGCTGCTATGATCAGTCTTTTTCGCCTGCATCAAACATGCCGATACCTTGCCTTCATGTCTGGTGGTGATCCTTGTATAGTGCATTTGTAAGCATATCGGGCCTGTTCAGCTCCGTACCAGTATACTCAAGCTCCACTGTCTGCTTGGAGATCAAGTCCCAAGGATAAGGGCAGTGGATTTCAATATCTTCATCTCACATAGCAAGCTACGTAGCCTCTACATATCTTTGCACACCTTAACCAAGGAAATGTACTATGATTTTGTTGTTGACGAAAAGACATACTTCTGGCTTCAATTTTCCCAACTGAAAACACCTCCATTTAGCATGTACACAATGCTCGAGGTGGATTTTATGTTGTCTATCTTGCCTCCCCAATCAACGTTGGTGTAGCACATGAGAAAATGTGACTCGGATCTAGCGAGGCCACCAAAATGGAGCTCCACATGCCATGTCCCCTTCAGGTAGCGCATGGTGCGCATCACGGCATGGCACTATAGTGGACCAGGTTTTGCCACAAACCGGCTTATCTACCGGCTGTTCCTGGTCAGGTGGTGACCATGGCATGCATCAAACTTCCCACTACAAGCTAACATAGACTTCCCTGCATGTCAGTTTTCATTACTTTTTCATATGGGGACATCAAGGTAAAGAGCTTGCAATCTGAGCTCATGGGTGTGCAGTTAGGCCTAAAAACTACCATGTCGTATTCCTTTTAGGACGGAGTTGATGTATTTTTTCTGGTCCAGGCTCAATGCACCTGCTGCTTTGTCACACTTGATGAAGATTCTAAGGTGATACCATACAGATGGGTACATTCGTTTAGTGTTCTTTACATTCACCTATTTTTTATGCATCTGGAATTTTTATAGTACCCGTTTAACGGGGCAGTTCAAAAGAAGGGGGTTTTTTTACTTCCGCCCACTGTTCAGGTCCTGAGGATCGCTGCAGTTTGGAACTTCGAAACAGCACAGTTCGTAGTTATGAACTTCAAATGCGGCTGCACATAATCCGCTGCACACGGAGGCATGGAGCGGATCATGTGCAGCCATGCGATTGTCCCTGCCCATCTCCCACATGAATTTGTTTGTGTAGGAGATGGGCAGGGAAGGTTGAGCTGTCCCCGAATCTTTGTTTTCTTTCTTAAGTGTGTCTGTCCTGTATCATGGCTGAACCCTAAATTTAGCATCTTCATGCGAGCAAAACTTTGGACAATAAATTTGAAGTCCAAAAGTAATCTTAGACGTGTCTCACTGAAAACAACCATAATGTTTTATGGAAAGGATGGGAGAAAGAAAAAATATATTTTGAACGAATGTACCCATCAGTATGGTATTTGAGAGCACCCATGTGATTCATCTTGAATATGGTTTTCAGCCACCTCTTGAGATCATGTTGCAGCCTCTTTGATGAAGAGTAGATAATCAATTCATCAACATACAAGGCAACCAACGTAACTTCCTTTTCGCTTTCATGCATGTACATTTTAAGGTCATTTTTGTAATTCATGAAAGAATCTTCATCCATGAACGTATCCATCTCCTGGTAGCAAAGTCATGGGGCTTGTTTTTTCCCATCGAGCACTTTCACCAACCTGCACACCTTGTCCTCATGGGCATCAGCCCCCTCTCCCACCTCCATCAGCACCTCCTTTTCAAGGCTCTTTTGATATCCATCTCCTGGAATTCCAATGTATGAAAGCTGCAATAACCAGCATTGGCCGAATGTACTCTACCCCGGAGCATTGAGAGAACCCTTTTGCTACCGCCGGAGCCTTGTACTTGTCTATCTTGACATCGTGTTTCCTTCTTACTTTCAGCACCCTCTTAGATCCAACCACGTGAGCCCCAACATGTCTGTCCACCAGCTCCCATGTCCCATTCTACTCAATGGATTTGAGATAATTGCAAACTGCTTCATTGTTAGGTCGAGTGAGTGCCTCTACGGCAGATGTTGGATCCTCATGAACCAGGAATTAATAGTTGATGCTTTTCCATTCACCCCTAGCTGAGTGGTATTGTTGTTGAAGCAGTTGGTTATGTGAAATTCTCTTTGGACCTGCTGGGTGTTGGTGCTATTATGGATCCAGGCTTGCTTCATCGTCAGTGATGGGAGAGGCATCCACCTCATGGTCAGGAGGGTCAGCTACATAGGGCTCAGAATCTGATTCCTCTGCGTCATCTCCATCGGCTTTTCTCCCTATTGCATCACCCAGTCCATGTACTTGCCAATGTGCTGGTGATTTGTCTCTCTCCTTTTTCTCCTTGTTTGGGAGTATTCTCAAATTCCAGAAGCTCTTCCTTACCCAGTGACTTTTCGTGGAAATTCACGTCTTTTTTTGTATATGACCTTCTTGGGTCCTTGGTCCCATAGTCAACAATATCTATCGCGGTGTCGTAGCCGATGAAGATTCATTTTTTTGATTTCACATCTAGCTTCCCAGGGCCCTCAGTGACCTGGACCTTGGCAAAGCCAGTGCAACAAAGCACCTTCAGATGGGAGGTGTCCGGCTTCTTACCTGACCATGCTTCTTGTGGCATTGTCATATGCTATTTGTGCTTCTTCTTGCCCCTCCTTTGGGAGCTACTGCAGGCATGAGGTTCACAAGATCGACAGCCGTACATGCTGCTTGAGCCCAGAACCAAGGAGGCAGCTTGGCTTCAAAGAGCATGCAACTTGTAATGCTGAGGAGGATCTGGTTCATCCTCTCTGCTACGCGATTGCGTTGGGGTGAGTAGGGGGTGGTTGACTGGTGTTCATTGCCTTGTTGATTGAGCCACCACTTGCATGCTTCGTACACCCCTCCATTCTCCATCTTGAATGAATTTACCTTCTTACCACTTTGCCGCTCAACCATGGAAACAAAAGCTTGCAGATTATCCTTCATCTTGCATTTCTAATGAAAAATATATATATATCCACACCTTGTGGTTGGAGTTGTTGATGCAAGTGAGGAGATATGTGCTGCCTCCGTTGGATGCTGTGAAAAAGGGAACATGCACATAAAAGTGGATGAGGTCAAGGGGTGCAAGAGCACGCGTACCATTATGCTTGAGAGACTTCTTCTTGGCCTTTCCCTAAATTCGTGGCCCACAAATTTTCATGGCTGCTTCTTCCACCTCTTTATCCAACTCCATCCCACGAACTAGCTTCTGCCTTCCCATGAGCCCCAATGTGTGATGAGTTGCACACCCAAAGCGCCTTTGCCATAGGTTCTTGCAGCAAGTGTGCTGGCTGGAATGAACAGCCCTTGTTGCTCCTTTTGATCGTGCTTCTGCTACCCGGTCTTTCCTTTTCCACAGATTTCGCTGCTCTATCATGTCCATAAACATCAGAATCTCCATCGCTGCTCTCCTCACCATTACTTGTGGATAAAGATTCAACCTTTGAGTCTGTCATCTTGGTGTGCAGGAAGTATATTCCATCAATGGGAGGAACTTGTAAAGTAGGAGATGCCGATTTCCTTGGTAGGGAAAAGCACTAATTCTTTTTTTGTGAAGAGTACTGTCATACCGTGATCAGTGATCAGTTTCAAGTAGACTATTTCCTCTGGCCTGAGGTCTGTATCTGCACCGTTGACACCCACTGTGACCAGCTTGTCACCAATCCTGACAGATGCCTCAACCTTTCTGTTGGTAACTCTGAAACTCTTGCTGCATGGAGCAATAGAGATTAATCTCTCTTCTCATATGTGGTGTGCTCATTGCTGCATGATTCAAGGCCGTTTATCCCTGGCCTGAGTATTTCCCTCCCTTCGTTGATAGTTTCCTGAAAATTGATTGAATAGTGTGGTGTTGTTACTAATTGTCTTATGGAAAAATTTGCAGCCACATGAAGGACCATTAGTGTCATATATGCAACATGATACTCAGTTTTTCATGTTGCAACGGTTGATGATGTTTTTTATAATGACATGACTAGCACTGTTGCTCATATTGTGAGTTGCTGCTGCTACGGTCTCTCCACAAGATCAAGGACTTCAGGCAGCTGGGCAGCTCGCTCGAATCCTACTTGAACGAGTTTACCGCACTCGTGGAGGAAGCCGAAAGCTGCACCGAGGGCGATGGGACTCAGGCGTTCAAGTACCCAGAGTGCATGCTGCTGGAGTACTTACGTGATGGTCTCGCCAGCGAGAAGCTGAAGGAAAAGACCACCACGACAGCCACTGGCCAAGCTTGGACAAGCTGGAGGGCGTTGCGCGACTACATGAGCGAAGTGTATTCGGCGAACCCGAAACACTACTCTCATGGACGGCCGAATGCGCGTGCACAACAGGGTCGCGACATGCGCGTGGACGCTACAGGGGCTGGTGGGTCAGCTGGACAGCGAGGCGGGGCCAAGGGCAAGCAGCCTACAAACCCTCCAGCCAAGAAAGCTGGTGGACACAAGGGTCCCAACAACAAGCGCAGCCGCGAGAATGACGAGCTACAGGCGGCGCGTGAGCGTCGCAACGCAGCCTTCTGCGAAGGGCTCTGCCACAACTGCATGTAGCCGGGCCACTTTAGGGCTCAGTGCCCTGAGGGTGCTGGTGGTGGACAAGAGGCCACGGCGCTAGCTGCAGCAGCGACACCTCGTGGGGATGGTGCAGCAGGAGGCCGCGGACAAGGCCGTGGACAGGGTCGCGGTCGCGGCAATGGGCCCGGCTGTGGTAACGGACAGGGCCGTGGGGCGGGTTTTCCCCACCCCTGAGTTACGTCAGTGGGGACCACTCAGGGGTAAAACTGGATCACGAGTGTGAGTTCATGTTTTCAGACGAGGATGTTAAATAATTTGAGTTTTTGACGAGTTCAAGTGTCTCTGTTGTTTTCTCCCCTCTCATTGAATCTCATTCTGCACTTGCTGATCAATATTGCCCACTAAATCTTGCATCACCAGACGAGATGCATGACCAAACCTGCTTAGTGGTGGTGACACCAACCACTGTGCAAGAGTTGTGTAACACAGTGATTGAAGCAAACGCCCTCAAACCAATGAGTTCAATCACGTCCGCAGTACCTTTAGTCGACGATTTCGACCCAGTCAAATTTAAAGAGTGAAAGGTGCTAGCCGAATTCAAACGTGCCCACAAGATGTGGAATCGAGTGGGTAAATCATGGGAGTTGCGACGCCTGTCGTATAGATTCCGTGTTTATCACAAACTCGGCTTACCGTCGTCGAGTCTGTTCACTCGGAAAAGTGGAGGCAACATGACGATGCAGTTCAAAGGACACCTAGCTGGTGCTCCCGTGAACGTACTGGCTAACACTGGAGGTGACTACTCTTTTGTTAGCCTTGGCTTTACCCGACAGGTTGGCCTGAAGTACGAGCCATCGAATGGCGTAGTTGTTGTCGGTGACAACCGTACGGTACCCGTGATCAGTACTTGTAAAGCGAAAATTTGTATTCAAGGGTACACACAGAGTGTCACGTTGAAGGTACTCAACCTTCTTGACCCGTTCGACGTGGTGTTAGGCGATCCCTGGCTTCGTGACAACAAGGCTCTAATGTGCTTTGAATCAAAGCGTTTGATCATCCGAAAAGGACAACGTCGCTTTACGTTGATTCCGAGTACGGAATTATCACCGATCCGGCTCAAAGTCCATGCCAGCTTGTCCGCAATGCAGGTCAAGAGACGTATTCGACAAGGTTGTCGATACTTCTTGGCTCAGCTGCAGAAAGTGGAGGATGAAGTGACGGAAGACACGCCACAAGAGATCAGATCTCTATTGGTGGAGTTCTCGGATGTGTTCCAAGTCCCACCGGCTGGGCTTCCACCAGAAAGACACATGGGCCACACGATTCCGCTGCAACCGGAGGCGACTCCTCCGTTCAGACCCATGTATCGCCGTAGTCCAGCAGAAAGGCGAGAGACCGAACGCCAAATCAAAGAGTACCTTGCAAAAGGGTGGATCGAGCCCAGTAGCTCACCGTACGGTGCGCCGATCCTTTTTGTGAACAAGAAGGACGGTGGTTTACACATGTGCGTGGATTACTGGGCGTTGAACAAGCTGACAATGAAAAATCGATTCCCCTTACCGCAGATTGAGGACCTTTTTGACCAACTCCAAGGCGCAAAAGTATTTTCGTCCTTGGATTTGTCTCAAGGGTACCATCAAATCCACATCACGGAAGATGATGTGCCCAAAACCGCGTTTCGAACGCACATGGGACACTATCAGTTCCGAGTGTTATGCTTCGGGCTTACAAATGCCCCGACAACCTTCCAAGGAGAAATGAACCGAACGTTCGCCAAGCAACTCAGACAGTTTGTCTTGGTTTACCTGGATGACATCCTGGTTTTGTCCAAATGAATGGAAGAGCACATAGAACATCTGCGCGAAGTTCTTGCAATCCTTCGGGAACAGAAGTTATATGCGAAAGTGAGCAAGTGCAAGTTTGCACAAGATGAGCTCGAATACCTTGGACACATCGTCGGCAAGGACGGCATCCGTGTCGACCCACGAAAGGTCCAAGCCGTTGTGGACTGGCCACGCCCCGAAAATGTTGGACAGATTCGGTCTGTCCTTGGCCTTGCAAACTACTTTCGACGGTTTATGCAAGGGTATTCGACCCTGGTAGCACCGCTAACCAGGCTCACGCGAAAATACGTGCGTTGGGAATGGACATATGATTGCGAGCACGCTTTTATCAAGGTCAAAGAGCTTCTCTCCACAGCGCCCGTCCTAGCTCTTCCGAATCCATCGCAACCGTGGAAGGTTCGATGTGATGCGTCGGTAGTAGGACTTGGAGCCGTCCTCATGCAGAACGGTCACCCAGTTGCATATGAGAGCCGGAAGCTCATCCCCGCGAAAACGCGGTACACGACTGGAGATCAAGAGCTCCTTGCGGTAGTACACGCTTTCAAGATGTGGCATTGCTACCTCGAGGGTGCTGAAGGGGGTGTGACGGTCGTGACCGACCATAATCCATTGGTGTTTTTCCAAACGCAACCGAACCTGTCAAGACGATAGGCGCGTTGAAGCGAATACCTGAGTCGATTCTCGTTCACATGGGAATATCAGCCAGGACGCATCAATGTGGCCGACCCACTAAGCCGACAGCCTGTGGAAATTAAAGCAACCACCGAGGTCAGTGGGTGTTTTATGGCCATTGCAACAGCAACCGTACAACCACCAGATCCCCCTGNCAACCACCACGAGAGATTATCCATTACAACGGTTTTGTAAACAGGATCCGGATGGGATACTGTGTGGATTCATGGTTTCAAGACTCTCGAAATCTGGACAAGTACGGCTTGGTGGAGGCCGCAGGAATCTTCTGGCACGGAGAACAAGTTGTGCCAAACTCGGGAGACCTTCGAGCAAAGGTTATCTCCCAGTTCCACGACCCGCCGGTCGCAGGTCACGTGGGACCCCGAAAGACTGGACATGCACTCTCGGACCACTATTGGTGGCCAGGGTGGAGTGTCGATGTCCGTAAGTATTGCATGACATGCGACCCATGTCTTCGGAATAAGGCTAGTAACAAGAAGCCTGTTGGACTCCTCCAGCAGCTACCCATTCGTGGGACTCCATGGGAGTGCGTCAGCATGGACTTCATTACTGGTCTTCCGGACACGGCCCGTGGCCATGATGCAATACTAGTGGTTGTGGATCTTTTGACGAAGATGACACACTTCATTCCTACAACCACTAACGTGAACGCAGAGGAGACCGCTCGTCTCTTCTTTGAGGGTGTCATAAAGTACCACGGCTTGCCGTTGCGCATTATCTCCGATCGAGATCAAAATTTTGCTAGTAAGTTCTGGAAAAAGATGCACGAATATTTCGGCAGTGAGTCACAAATGTCGACAGCATTTCATCCTCAAACTGACGGACAAACAGAGCACATGAATCGCACTCTGGAGCAGATGCTCCGCATGTACGTGGACCCTGCCATGCATGATTCGGACGAATTCCTAGCACCGGCAGAGGTTGCAGTGACCAACTCGGTGAACGAGTCCACACAGTTCACACCGTTCGTGTTGAACAGTGGTCGGCATCCAGTGGTACCCTCTTCATTGGTGAAGAGTGGGAGTACAGGAGGGCAGATCACTTCTGCTCAAGCCTTTGCCGAGCGCATCGACTCCTTGTTACAGGAGGCGAAGGGTCACCTTCAAGCAGCTCGGCAGCGACAAAAGGCATATGCCGACAAAGGTCACCGAGAGGTCTCGTTTGACATCGGTGACAAAGTGCTGCTTAACACTAAAAACCTTCGGCTGAAGTCGCCAGGGGCAAGAAAACTTCTACCGAAGTGGATTGGGCCGCTTCCCATTGTGGCATGCATCGGGCCAGTGGCATACCGATTGCTACTTCCGCCGAGTATGAAGATACATGACGTGTTTCATGTGAGCCTGCTGGCTCCATACACAGCAGAAGGAACCGTTCAGCCACCGCCAGCAGTCCTGGCTACCGACGGCCAATACGAGGTCCTTCGCCTACTCCAGCACCGAGAGCGTACTCTTCGGTCGCGCGTTGTGAGGGAGTACCTCGTTCATTGGGCCGGTTTTGGACCTGAACATAATTCATGGGAGCCCGAATCTCGGTTGCCCACAGGGGTGGTCAACGAGTACTGGAGCGAGCTTGCAGCTCGCACAGATCGATGCGTTGCAGGAGGTACCACCTGAACGCGGAATAGTGAACAAGATTCCCACAGGGCAGCATTCATGGGCAGCGACGATAGGAGGTTGGGGACGCCCAACATGGTTGTCGCGCGGACGCTCCAGCCTGAAGGGGGAAGGCCGCTAGCCGTGCTGACCTACAAGCTGCAGCTTAGGTCTAAGTACCATGCACGTGTTCATGTTTAGCTGGTGATTGAAATTATTAATTTTCTTTCACAATGTTGATGACTCACTGACTGACAATCCTACTTGTTGTTCATGAACCGGGACAATTCATAATAAGTGGGGAGGAATGTAGCGGGAGGGCCGGTTTGGCCCTCCCACCTCGCTGAAGCAAGGGGTGGTTGCGCACCACCCCTTGTGTCAGCGAGGGCTGGCCGGCGGCCAGCACTTCGCTGGCCGCCGGCCAGCTCACTGCCGGCCGGCAGCCGGCCAAGTGACCGGCCGGTCACCGGCCGGCCAGCCACCAGCCGCCGATCGCGGCCTCAAGCCCGATCGGCGGCTGAGAGGCCACGAGGGCCTCGAGGGCGAGGGCTCGTGGCCTCGTGTCCTTGCCCCCCTCGCCCTCGCAAAAACAAGCAAGCGAGGACGAGGGATAGGGGGAGCGAGGGTGAGGTCGAGAGAAAGCTGGCGCGAAATCGCGAGCGTGCCTTGCACGCGACGATTTCGCGCCAGAACGGCAAAACATGAATCGAAGTTTGTTCTCAACGAACTTCGACATAAAACGAATGAAATAACTCATGCGAACATACGAGTTCGAGGTAAAAACCCCCGGTTTGGGTCCCAAAACCAGGGGTTTGTTAAAAACAGAAATGGGCCTCCGGAGACTCGAAATATTCGAGTCTCCCTGTTCTGGGTCGTTGATGACGATTGCCCCTCAGTCTTGCGAAGGGGGTAAACCCCTGACGCGGACTGAGAACGCCATTCTGCGAACTCCGACGACGACTTCAGAGCAGGAGCTGGAGACTCAGCCCGTTACAGTGTATGTGTATGTGTATGTGTATGTGTATGTATATGTGTATGTGTATGTGTATGT
>SZWC01002446.1:132172-154174 GCA_023375785.1 Penium margaritaceum
TATGTGTATGTGTATGTGTATGTGTATGTGCATGTGCATGTGTATGTGTATGTGTATGTGTATGTGTATGTGTTTGGGTATGTGTATGTGTATGTGTATGTGTATGTGTATGTGCATGTGTATGTGTATGTGTATGTGATATCTTGCATACACCACACTTCCTGAATTTTCTTGTGCATTTAACGTGCTAGCCCAGCTTGGCCAACAGCCATGCAGCTTTGCTAAAACTTTTGTGTTTCGTGCTAGACACCGTTGGCTTTGGTCAGGTCTTTGCTCCCACATCTTGTCCTGTGTTATATGTTTTTTTGTATCAGCGGCTATGCGCGTGACCTTCGGTTCCGTAGTCGTGGTGGGTATCTGTTTCATTTGTGGCAAGTAGTGTTGCGGAAGCACAATACATGGCTTTGGGATAAGCGGCGGTTGAGGGCAGCTAGCCGATTGCTTGAAGAATTGGGTCTGAATGCACACGCCGCACCTTTGCATATTGACAGTTCCGCAGCATGTCGCATCGCAGTGAATGATGGTGTGTTGCGACCACGCATAAAGCACATCAGCTTCAAACATCACTTCGTCTGTGGAGCGGTTGAGACAAGGGTCCACCAAGTCCATCCCAATAGTGGTGATGATCAGTTGCTGGAATTTCTCACGAAAGCATTTTCGTCCACAGTTTTTCAAGTCCAACTCCATCATCTTGGCTTCACATCCTCTGCACTAATGGCCAAGGGGGCGTGTCAATCCCCCTTGCATATATACATGACTCCGTGGTGGCCATGAGTGTGCAGGGCATGTTGACTCAGAGAGTGGAGGCAACCCACAGTGAGTGCATGCATCACCATCGAGTACACAGCAAATACATCTGCTTCATCCATCCTGTGCTCACTTCCCTCTTTACAGCATTGCCGCAGCTCCACCCATTTCTTGTGTGGCATCATGTCTGTGTTTGTGCACAAACATGATGCCACACAAGAAGTGAACACATGCCTAGAAAAGACATCAAAGTCAATGGTGGATATACTTGACAAGCCTAGGCTATGCTAGAAGGTAGGAACGAGCCTAAGTCCGCCTTTTTGGGTCGTGCGAGGGTTTTTCCACCTAGGAAATGGTGCACCTAGGAAATGGCAAGCTTCACTCACCGGGCTAGCGAGTCTCACCCCATAGGACTGCTCTCTGTATCCTCCTAGGACTTGTACTAGTGCGACGGCCATCCATGGCTGCCCTTTTCCCAATAATACCTCCCTCAAATGTGAACCAAATGAGAAGAAACAGATTACATTAGGTTTGTGGCTTCATCCTTAAGAAACAAGCATGCTACCATGTCCCACATCATCCTGAATTGTTTGTGGGTATGCGTGGAAGCTGTGAGGAATGAACCAACACAAAAATGGTAGATAGTGCTGCTCACAAGGCCATCGGCTCGAGCTCCAAACTTTACAACCACAAAACATAGCATCATGGAATGAATGAGGTTCAAGCCCGGCCTGCACGTGTGGGTAGTTGCAGCGATGCACCATTCATCGTGAATTGTATCCATGTTGGTTTACTCTCCTCCACACATGCAAGTGTATGAACCCAATGGATAATGGCCGTCTTGTTATCACCATGACAAGACACCAAGACCAACACCCCTTCCTGGCTCAAAAATGGACAAGCTCATGGGAATCAGATGGGTACACAGAAAAAATGAATAAACTAATGTGGATATGGAAGAGCTGCACGTGGACTATGTCATGTCAAACACATGCCAAGATCTTTTAGGTCCATGAGGATCTTACTTCAGACCGACAGCATGCATTAGAAACTTGAACATGCCAGCGTGCAGGACTCTGTCAGGCAAGGGGTCAGTCTGGGCCAGTGAATTAGCGGACTTTGTCTCCGACAGGTGTGCGGCATCGCTGGCCCGGGAACTGGTCGGTGAGGAAGACGACGAGGGGGGAGCATCTGGGCCATCCGACACCAGGGTTTTGGGTTCAGGCGGGCCGACCTGTGCATCTTAGGCCGGAGCGGCGGCGTGAAAAGCATCTACCCCACGACACGGTGGCGACAAGATCAGAGGGGTGGCAGACCGGATGCAAGGGAGGTTGCGAGGGAAGAGGTCCTAAAGAAATAGGGCATTGCAAGACTCAATGATGCAATGTCGGACCAGGTCCCAGAAGCACCAGACCTTGGACTGAAGCGAGATACCGACAAAGGAGCAAAGACGGCCACGGGGGGCAAGCTTGCCATCCTGCTGGTCTTCGTCGAGCCAGACGTTGGCGACACACCCCCAGACACGGGCAGGCTGAAGATCGGCCCGCTGACCACACCACAACGCGTATGGAGTGGCGTGGCAGGTCAGAGGACCATAGGGAATCCGGTTTCACACCCAGGTCATGTAGGACATGGCTTCAAAGAAGAAGCCATCGGACAGACCGGACTCGACACGCATGGTACGGACAACATCGACCATGGTGCGGTTCCAACGCTCAGAGACATTGTTTTGATGCGGTGTCCAATGAGTGGACGTCTCATGACAAACGCCATGACTGATGAGATAGACAGTCGTGTCCCCATATACTCGCCACCGCGGTCAGACCTAAAGCGACAGAGGGTGCGGCCGCATTTGCGCTTGGCCGCGAGGTGCCAGGCACAGATAGCAGAGGCCATGTCGCTCTTCCGACGGTGACAAATGACCCAGCGATAGGTGGAGTAGTCATGCGTGAGGGATAGCACATACAGGCCGCCTTCGACAACAGACGCGACCAGTAAAGGACCCATGAAGTCCGAGTGGACGAGCTCCAGCGGGTGAGTGGTCTGAGAGGAGAACGCAATGTAAGAGGATCGGTGCTTCTTGTCCTGGGCACAACCAATGCACTTAGTGCGGCAAGGCCACTGGAAGGTGGAGGTATCAAGTCCGAGCGCAGGTTGGGTGCGGAGCATGCTATGGAAAGTATCGAAGTGCACGTGGCAAAGGCTACGATGGAGAAGGTGGACGTGCTCGGGGGAAAGAATACTGGTGACAAACACATCGGCAATATCGAACAAGGGCGGGGACATGGATGAAGGCAGACGGGTGACATGCCAAAGGTTGTCACGTCAGACAACACGGAACATGACCTCACCGGACGGGCAGAGTGAGACAGCGCCCATACCACACGAGTATCAGACGTCCATGCTCATGAAGTCGAGAGTCGTAATACACATTAGGCTAAGTTCCAAACCAGGCACATACAGCACATCGGTTACCAAGACGTCATTGGACGGACCACGGAAGTGAACGACGCCAACACCGCGGACTAGCAAGATCTGCCTGGACCCCGTCCGCACACAGTGAACATTGCCAACAGGATCGAGCATATTAAACGCCTGTTGACAAGACGTCATGTGATGCGTGGCACCGGAGTCGATGATCTAAGTGTCATCAAGGTTGCGGACCGAGACCGTGACATTACAGTGAGCGACAAAACACGATGCAGGAAGGGAGACAAAGGTCGTACGCTAAACAGACGAGAAAGACGCAAACTATCATGACATTCATCCAACCACGCGACGTTATCCAAAACCGGCTCCAAAGAGCAACAAGCGGCGTCCCCGAGATCACCTCGGAGGCCGGTCTCTGTCTCGCAGTGGGAGACCTCTCGGCTAGAAGTCACACAACTCGTACTTCCTTAGGGAGGAGGTGCGATGCGGAGCTGCATGGTGATGAAGCTCTGCAGCTGGTGGATTCGAGCGGCGGAGTTGACGACTAACTACGGAGTCATAGCTCCGGAAGGGGGATACGAGCTCCACTGTGACTGAGGCTGGGGCTGGTAGCAGAGCCGTAGTGTAGCAGATGCAACAGCACTAGTGGCGCACAGGATCCTCACTACGCCAGTGAATCTCCTGTACGTGACAGTGTAGGGGAAATGTTGCCGGAATTTTTCCGGTAGCAAGAACCTGCCCGGTGGCGGCGTCAAAAATTTTCCCATGGCCGCTGGGCCAGGGGGAATGCCTGATGTTTTTCGGACAACCCTGACCCCCACGTGTGACGTACGGAGGTGAGCGGCCAGCGCAGCAACCTTACACAACCCGTTGGCGACGATGCACGTGGCAACGACGACAAGAGGAGTGAGTGACCAGCAGCAGCAGCAACTGCTACAGCAACAGCGGCAAAAGTGGTAGCGGCAACGACTACAACTGCAGCAGCGGAGTAGTAGCGGCAGCAGCAGCAGCAACGGCGGTCACAATGGCACTGGCAGCAGTAGCAGCAACAGTTGCAATAGCCGGAGTAACAACGGTAGTAGAGGTAACAGCCGCAACAACGGCAACAGTGGCAGAAGCAGGGAAAAAAACCGCAGCATAAGTTGTGGCCATAGCAGCAGCAAGCTGTGGTTATAGCTACGCAGTAACAACCGCAGTTGCCACAGCTGCAGCAGTATCCGCCATGTCAGCGGCTGCGGCTGCAAGCAACTATCGCGCGATCACGGTGGCTATTGTGATTTGTGACGTTCTTGTACAGTCTACTGTGACCACTCGGTTGTGTCCATACTCGTGCAGATCCCTGAGGCGGGCCCCGGTGACACCGGCGCGATGACTGGCGGCGGACTACCAGCTTGGAGCGTGCCGACTACTGTTCCAGAGCCCCGGACACTACCAGGACTCCCTGCTGTTTTTCTATAGCCTGCAGGAGTCTTTTCAACGGACTAGCCATGAGCCCGATTTGCAAGTTTTTGCATTGCATGACCACCGTCTGATGATGGATGCATGCATGTGACCAGTCGTAGCGTCCGTCTTCTGATCCTACACGTTTAGGTTCAGACGGCGTAGCATTCTGACATGTGTGCGCAGAGTTATGGCCAAAACAGTGGTTTTGGGCCGGTTTTAGGACAGCTCTTGGACCGCCGCGTGCGACACCCGCTGTGCGCCGCGGTAGGTATTTATGCCATGGGCCTGTCATTTTTCATTTCTCTCTGCAAATGCTATTGAAGCATTCAGACACTTTGCCTTGTGTCCCCTAGCCAAACTCTTGCCGTTGCGTGCACGACTTGTGACTGTCGTCACCGTCTGATCAAGCACTGACGCCTGGTCAACGGGAGTGTTGCTAGGAAGCTTCCTTGCATCTTCTCATAGTATCAAAGTAGTGAGACAATTCTCACTGAGCTGCGCAGCAGAGACGCAGCAGAGCAGCAGCATTGAGAGTCACCGCTGCAGCAGATCCACTGGGGCTTGTCCAAGATAGCCGGTGGCCGTAGACGCAGGCCACACCCTTCACGTGAGACCATAGCAGCGGCGTTGCTACCGTGCCAGCAGTAGCATAGCAGCAGAGCAGCAGCAGTAGCAGCGGCAACAGCAGCGTCATAGCAGCAGCTACAATAGCGTGCGGCGGCTGCAGCGAGTACAGCCGCCGTTCGCAGCCGCAGCGGCGACCGCGGCAACAGCAACGCAGTGGCAGCAGCGACGGCAGCAACAGAGCAGCAGCAGCGGCGGCAACAGCAGCGCAGCAGCAGCAGTGGCAGCCGCGGCGGCAGTAGTAGAGCAGCAGCAGCTGCAGCAACAGCAGCACAGCAGCAGCAGCAGTAGCAGCGCGCGGCGGCGGCAGCGAGCACCAGCCGCAGCGCGCAGTAGCAACAGCGGCATTGCGCAGCCGCTGCTGCCAATGCTGCGCACGCAGCCACGCAGCTGCTGCTGCAGCTGACAGCACAGCTGCAGTAGCAGCTGAGCGGAAGCTGCTGCGTAGCCTCCGTGCAGCTTTTGCGCAGCCGCCGCGGAGCGGCTGCACGCTCGCGCACAACCGCGAGAGAGAGAGAGAGAGAGAGAGAGAGAGAGAGAGAAATGGAGGGGGAGTAGAGCTGATGTCAGCATTTTTGCTTGCTGACGTCATCAGGTTGTGCTGAAGTCACCAACCACCTGCTGACGTCAGCACCATACGTTTTTTCAAATTTTTGGTCGGACAGTCAAAAATTGCCAGCGTCTCAACTCCTCGAGAAACGCTGACATTTTCGAAGTCCGACAAACCTGACCTGTCGACCCATACTGAGAGGCGATATGGACTCGTCTGACAACAAGGGGAAGGGGACAGGTGATCCCTCCTCCTCTTCTTCTGGGGTCCTGAGCCCACGCTCGCAGGCCATTGAGGACCTGCGGAGCCAGCAGGATGAGATGCGTCGCCTACAGCGGGAGCAGACTGATGCCATTTGCACGCTGATTGAGCTTTTGCGTGCCCAGTCCACGGTCCCACGGCAGGTTTCCGAGGGAGCTGCCGGCGTCGCNTTTTGCAATCCGACAAACCTGACCTGTCGACCCATACTGAGAGGCGATATGGACTCGTCTGACAACAAGGGGAAGGGGACAGGTGATCCCTCCTCCTCTTCTTCTGGGGTCCTGAGCCCACGCTCGCAGGCCATTGAGGACCTGCGGAGCCAGCAGGATGAGATGCGTCGCCTACAGCGGGAGCAGACTGATGCCATTTGCACGCTGATTGAGCTTTTGCGTGCCCAGTCCACGGTCCCACGGCAGGTTTCCGAGGGAGCTGCCAGCGTCGCAGTCTCTACACAGCAGTCGGCTCAGGCACCCGTGACAGGAGCTAGACCTGACCCACCACATCCTGACCACCTGGATGATGATCCATTCATGCCAGGCATGACAGGCGACTCCCCGGATCATGAGATTCGAGTTCTTCAGGAGCGCCTCCGTCAGCTGCAGACGGGCACCAAATCTCCTCGATTTCCTCCGCCACGATCGTCACCCGACTATCCTGGTGACTATCCCCTTCCAGGAGTCTTCCCCGTCCCTCGTCCTCCTCGGCCTGCGGTTGCTCTCCCCACGGAGCGGCAACCCAAGGACTTTGAACCACCACCTCCACGGTACATCAGTGAGGACGGCTTCGACTACTGGGAAATCCTCTTTCACGTTTGGGCTACTTCAGAGGGCGTGCGGCCATACTACCACAGCCTGTACCAGCCTACAGACCCAGCACAGGTGCTGACAGCAGCCAGGGCGATGCTCGGACTCCTCTATGCCATGCCACGCGAGACTGTCGTCGATTTCTGCCCCTTCCTTGGCAAGGCACCGGCACATGCACCGGCGCCGACCCACGCGGAGGTTGGGATATGGCCTTATCCCTGCTGGCCACAGAGACGCACGTCACTCGTGCAGCATACATTCGTGCCTTCCACTCTCTACGTCAGGGGCCTGCAGAGCCTGCAGCCGATTATTGGCGTCGCGCCATGCGCATCTACATGCGCCTTGGGACCTCAGGAGGCACACAGCTGTGGGGGCTCCGTACGATGATGCTCGGAGTTCGCCTTCAATACACTGACATCTTCACACAGTACAGTGACGCTATACTTGAGCCCTTTTCAGCTACTCTGCAGCTTCTCCCTTGGGCGCATCAGCTCTTCCTCCAGGTGACTTCAGCCCGCAAGGCAGCCGTGGCCCATCAAGAGACTTCCCTTGCTGTAGCAGTCGTCGCATCACCACCATCTTCCCTCCTGCAGTCTCCTTCTTCATCCTCCATCACGTCCTCATCTTCCTCCTCCTCTTCGGTCCCGCCCACACCCACTCAGACACAGGGTGTTGCAGGAGTAGCTCAGGGGAAGAAGAAGAAGAAGGGGAAGTGTGGATCAGGTCAGCAGCAGTCACAACAGCAGTCATCATCCAGTGGTAGCAGTGGACGCTCTGTTCACTGCTACAACTGTGGAGGCACCCATCGCTACACCGAGTGTCAGCAGCTGCTCGACTGGACGCGCATTACTCGTGGGCTCCAGGTTGCACACGCCCTCCGTTCCACGTCCAGCACGTCATCCTCTCCATCCTCCGGACGCGTGGCGGCCACGACTGCAGCTGTTCCCGCTTCCTCACCGGCGAGTAGCAGTGATCTGGGCCCATGCGACCGCACCATCACTGAGCTCCGACACCTTCTGGCGCTCCGCTTTCAGGGAGGTGCGAGTGTGTTGTCATCGTCGGGTGGTCCACAGACTGTTTGTCCGTCAGTTCCTGTGGCTCGTGGTGACGCGTGTGGGGGAGCATAATCAGCATGTGATTATTATGGGCCTGACTATACCGATTGGGTTCATGAGTCTCATCTTTGTGCCCTACGTTGTTCCTCCCCATTGACGGCTCAGCGTCCCTCAGATGCCGAGTATTCCGTTGCCCGTTGTACAGTGACGTCCACCAGTCGTGACTCCGGTGACACTTGGATCATCGATTCTGGTGCCATTCATCACATGATGTGTCGTCGTAGTGATTTTGTTGTTCTCGGTCCTGTCACGTCTGTTCGTTCCATCCGTACAGGCTCTGGTCAGTCCTTGCCCGTCCATAGTGTTGGGTTGTATGTTTTGACAGTCCGTCTGGCCCCTTGTATCTTTCCGACGTGTTGTTTGTGCCTGATCTTGAGCTCAGCCTGCTTTCTGTGCGTGCCTGCACACTGATGGGTCTCTCTGTGGAGCATACCGCAGACTCAGCGACTGTGACTGCTACTGACACTTGCAGTGTTGTCCTGTGTGCCTCAGTCATAGATGATATGTATCACGTCTCTTGGACCTCCTCCCCTTGCTCTCCTTCCTCCTCCGATCGGGTCTTTGTCACTGGTGTTTTGTCTCCGGAACACCAGTGGTTGCTTCATCGTCGTCTGTGTCATGTGGACTCCGTTACTGTGTCGAAGCTCATTCGGACACAGCCAACTCTCGGTCTTGACGCGGCTTCTTTTGAGAAGCCACCCAAGACCGACTACCTTTTTTGCGCTCAGGGGAAGATGCACCAATGCACCCACCGTGACTCTCGTTCCCGAGCGCTTTGGCCTCTCGAGTTAGTTCACTCAGACCTTCTCGGTCCTCTTCCGGTCGAGTCTCTATCTGATCGGGGCCGGTATGTTCTGACTCTGACTGATGACTTTACCCGGATGCGGTGGGTCTACAGCCTACGTCAGAAGAGCGACGTCGCCCTTGCGGTTTGACTCTGGCTAGTGATGGCTGAGCGTCAGTCGCGTCACACGCTACATACTTTCTGCTCGGATTGCGGAGGTGAGTTCCTTGGCAAGATGGACGGATTCTTTGCTGAGCACGGGATTTTTCACCAGGTCTCCGCTCCTGCCACCCCTCAGCAGAACGGTGTTTCCGAGCGTTGGAACCGCACCATGGAGGATGCGGTTCGCGCTATGCGGTCTGAGTGCGTTCTCCCTGCGTCCTTTGTCTTTGAGGGTTTCGCCTACATGACTTGGGTCTGGAACCGCCTCCCGCACGGTCCGCTTCCGGACCATATTACACCGTATGAGCTCTGGTTTGGCCACCGTGCTGACCTTCGTCTCGCTCACGTCTGGGGATCCCTGGCCTCCGTGTGGTACACCGAGGACCAGCAGGGGTCCAAGGTCTCACCTCGGGGCCGCTTGTGTGCCTTCGTCGGCATTTCCCCACGGTCGAAGGCTTGGAGCTTCTGGGACCCCACTCGTCATCGCGTTATTGAGTCACGCGACGCGCTCTTTTTCGAGTCTCTCACCTACCGTGACCTGACTTCGATCACGGCACTCTCCGCTACGCATGTTCCTACCCATGAGGGTTCTCGGCGTATGGGGGAGACTTCTACGCCAGCGAGCACCTCTCACCAGGCTGATGTCTCCGTTCAAGCCCCCTTCACCTTTCGGTCTCTGGCCCTTGATGACCCGACGATCATCGCTGTCGGTCCAGAAACCTCGCCCGTACAGCCTGTTTCACACCCCACAGGTACCCCTGCTTCTGTTCCCGCACCTACTTCTGTGCCAGTACTTGCGTCTGCTGGCACTCCTGTTGGCATGTCTCGTCCAGTCTCACCTGCTCCCGTACCTACGTCTGTTGGCACTCCTGCCTCTGTGTCAAGCCCAGTCTTGCCTGCTCCTGTTGTCACACCCAGCCCTGTGTCCTCCACACATGCATCTCCTTGCATGGCATCACCGGCTGCCTTGCCTCAGTCCCCACCAGCTATGGTCGTGCCTGTCCCTAAGCCTGAGGTGCGTCCCTCAAGCTTAGGTTACTCCCGTGAGCCCGGTGGCCGCCTCCGACCACTAGATTCCGGAGCACAACGAGCGTCGGGCCCCGCACCCAGGTGCCCCTCTCGCAGCATCCCGAGTGGTGACCCCGGCACAAAGGCCCTAACTCTGAGTGTCCGCACTGAGCTCACAGAGGTAC
The DNA here is from genome assembly GCA_023375785.1 of Penium margaritaceum. Lineage (NCBI taxonomy): Eukaryota > Viridiplantae > Streptophyta > Zygnematophyceae > Desmidiales > Peniaceae > Penium > Penium margaritaceum. Next base: position 142,285 of record SZWC01002446.1, read on the forward strand.
ATCCAGCGTGCCCCGTAGGGCACGATCTCGTCACTCGCGAGTTCCATATCGCTTGTGATGCAGAAGCTGATCTTGTGGTCGTCAGGCCTAGCACCGAGGCGTGTGCCCTTGCCACGCAGAGCTCTCCCTCTATGGCGCCTGACCGGGGCACCCTGAGGGAAGCTCTCTCATCACAGGATGCTGACGCTTGGCACGTTGCTTGCGAGGATGAGCTTCACGCTATCCGAGAGCATAGAGTCTATGAGCTTGTCGACCTTCCGCCTGGGAGGAAGGCTATTCAGGTCAAGTGGGTCTTTCGCAAGAAAGTGAAGCCGGATGGCTCACTGGAACACTACAAGGCCCGCTTGGTCGTCAAGGGGTATTCTCAGATTGAGGGCATCGATAACACTGACACTTTTGCCCCTGTCAGCCGCATGACCTCAGCTCGAGCTTTGCTTACTGTAGTGGCTCAGCATGACTGGGAACTACACCAGATGGACGTGAACAATGCGTTCCTCCATGGCTCTCTGGATGAGGAGATTTACGTGGCTCATCCACCAAGCTTTGAGGATGGTAACAAGGTCTGGTGCTTGCGCAAGTCCTTGTACGGCCTCAAGCAGTCTCTGCGGTGTTAGAACCGGGAGATCACCGGCACTTTGACTCGTGCGGGATATGTACAGAGCGAGGCAGATCCCTCTCTCTTCATCCTACCGACACCCGAGCGGTTCACCGCCATCCTGGTCTATGTCGATGACCTTCTGATCGCGTCTCCGTCCCTGGAGGCTGTGAAGGAGGCCAAGGCTGTCCTTCAGACTGCCTACAGGATGAAGGACCTCGGTCCTGCATCGGTGTTTCTTGGTATGGAGATCGTGNGTCTCCGCGGTGTTGGAACCGGGAGATCACCGGCACTTTGACTCGTGCGGGATATGTACAGAGCGAGGCAGATCCCTCTCTCTTCATCCTACCGACACCCGAGCGGTTCACCGCCATCCTGGTCTATGTCGATGACCTTCTGATCGCGTCTCCGTCCCTGGAGGCTGTGAAGGAGGCCAAGGCTGTCCTTCAGACTACTTACAGGATGAAGGACCTCAGTCCTGCATCGGTGTTTTTTGGTATGGAGATCGTGCAAGATCGCAGGCGTTTGACACTGTTGCTGCATCAGGCCCGATACGCACGAGTCGTGGGGGAGCATTTCAGCGATCTCCTTGGTGCAGTGCCCACCGCTTCCACACCTCTTACACCCGATGGGCAGGATCCCCTGAAGGTGGTTGATCCCACACAGCTGGGGGAGACAATGGACATGACCTTGTACCTCCGTCTCATCGGATCTCTGATGTACCTGACCACTACCACACGTCCTGACATCGCTTTCACCGTAAACCTCCTCGCTCAGTTCTCGCAGGCTCCACGTGCCAGAGCCCTTCACGCGGCTGTGCGAGTGGTGCGGTGCGTGGTCTCCACGCCGTACCTCGGACTCTGCTTTCGACTACAGTGTTCGGTGGTCCTTGACGACTACACTGACAGCGACTGGGCCTTGAGCCCAGATGGACGCAGCCGTACTGGCTACGTGTTCCTGCTCGGTGGTACCGCTCTGTCTTGGCGTAGCGGGAAGCAGGGTTGCATCGCACGTAGCTCGTCGGAGGCAGAGTACGTTGCTTTGGGCGCAGGGGCTGCTGAGGCGGTATGGCTCTAGCGCCTGTTTCTTGAGCTTGGTCAGTCAGTACCCGCCATTGTGCTTCGTTGTAACAACCAGAGTGCTCTCGCCACTACGGAGAACTCCGGTGTCTTTCACGCTCGCACGAAGTACATTGCGGTTGAGCATCACTTTGTGCATGATCTGGTGGAGCGACACGTGATCTCCGTCATGTGGGTTGGCAGTGACGTGCAGGGTACTTATTTCATGACGAAGGCACTAGCTCGCAGAACGTTCCTGGTGGCCATTCGTTCTATTGGGCTTCGCCCCATGCCTGAGGGTGGTTGAGTGTGGGATGTCTATCCGTGTTCCATCTGTGTTACACTCACTATTGTACTTGTCTCAGTGCTGCACGTGTATGGTGTTGGTTTGTGTAGCTTCCACCCGTCACGACCGACACTGATGGATTACCCATATACCCACATTGGGGGTATATGGTGGAGGAGAGCATGATGACACGACAGGCCTTCAGAGTGTCCCGAGACTTCTCTAGCATGTACGACAGTGCCGGCGAGACGCGGTCGATGCGTTCCGGTAGCCCCGTGGGCTTGTCGTGAGTTAAGAGAGTTTTCTCGGTGGGTTGAGACCCGCGCACCCGGTGGACTATACCAGTGCGACGAGGAGACCCGGTGGCTGTACTAACGCTTTCGATGTTCGGAAAGCCGTGTGTGATGTCTGGACGTTGATTCTGAGATTTTCTGGCACTGCTCCTATTTTCCCGGTGGTTAAGACCCGGGCACTCGGAGAGCTGTTCCGGTGCCTCGAGGAGACCACCGTTATTGTTATCGTGGTGTACGTAGTGTGTTCTCCTCGCTGACTCGTTTGGGCTGAGCGGGGGTGACGGGGCCCGGTGCGGCTAGCTGCCGGTGCCCCTACTTAAGCCCGCTAGGGGCTCATTTGTACTCTCTCCTTGTTCTTTTATATTCAGCGTTCCAGACTTAGCCAAATTCTTGCCGTCTTGCATCGCACTAACACACAGAGCTCATGTTCGTTATTGCATGGGCCTGCATGCCCTATAATATTTCCAATTTGGTATCAGAGCACAGGGGGGCGTGTGAGCAGCAGAAGCAGCAGCAGTGGGCGGAACGAGAAGAGAACGCGCCATTTGGCGCCACGCCGGCAGCAGCGTGAGGAAGCGCGAAGCGACTGCACGTGAACGCCACAGGGGCGGTGAGCCGCACACAGCAGCACTAGCGACTGCGGCGGCAACAGCGAAAGCAGCAGCAGCAGCAGCCATTGCAGCAGCGGCGGCAGCAGCAGTAGCCAGTGCATTTACGGCGCAGCAGCAGTAGCAAGAGCAGCTGCAGTAGCGCATCAGCCGGTGTAGCAGCTGCGTCACTAGCAGCAGCACATAGCAGCAGCAGCAGCAGCCACCGCAACAGCAGTGACAACAGCAGCAGCGTGTAGCAGCAAGTGGTAGCGACGGTAGTAGCAAGCGGTAGCCACGGCAGCAGCAGCAGCTGCTGCGCAGTTTAGCAGCAGCAGCAGCAGCAGCGGAAGCAGCAGGAGCAGCAGCGGTGGCAGCATCAAGCAGTAGTAGCAGCAACTACTACGCAGAGTAGCAGCAGCAGCAGCGGTGGAAGCAGCAGTAGCAGCAGCAGCCGCAGCAGCTGCACCCGCCGCTGCAGCTGCTGCTGCAGGAGGGCCTCACAACCCTCCTGTGAGGGCCCCCGCCCCCCTCGGAGGGGCCCCCTCGACCCCATCAGGGGGCCTCTCCGAGGAGGGGGCCCTTGGAGGGCCCCGTCGAGCCCCTCCAAGGGGCCCCTCGGAGGGGCCCGTCGGCTCCGTCGGCCGACGGACGGAGGGAGGGGCGGACCCCCCCCCTCGCCTCCTCCCTTGCTCGCTCGCTCACTTGCTCGCTCGTTTTTTTTGCGAGCGAGCGAGGAGCGAAGAGGAGGGGGGTGACCTGACATCGCCCTCTTGTTTTTTTATCCCCCCCCCCAATCCTGACTTGCCCCCTTTCTAGGGGGCAATCTAGAACCGGGTGACGGTCAAACCCGGGGTCAGCAGAAAGAGAAAAAAAAAGGAGGGACGAAAAAAAAAGAGGGGGAGATCGAGAATAAAAAGGTGGCGGGTGAGGGCAACGAAGAAAAAAAAGGAAAAAAAGCGGGGTTGCCGAGGGCAAGGGGAAAAATAACAAGAAAAAGGGATAATCTTCCAACTACCACTACCGCAGCAGCAGCAGCTTTCATAGCCGCAATAGCAGCATCAGGCGGTGGAGTGTCAACGACTACATAGTGCGGCAACTACGCCAGCGCTTGCGGTTTCACCTTCACAGCCGACAGCGGATTGTGCGTCGGCGGCGATCTCCACTTCGAGACGCAGCCTGTACTGGCGTCTTCCTGGGGCCCGTGGATTGGTGCGCGTACTTCATCCTATAGGATCGATGGCGGATTCGAGTCTTACCATCTCCAAGTTGGGTCGTCTACCGCTTGGAGCAGCCGCCACACCTGCAGCCACCACCCCTTCTCGTCTTGGAGCATTCTTCGCTCTATTCATGGCAGCAGCATTAGTGGCCGCAGTTAGTCAGACAGTAGTCTCCGAGCGTGCTGTGGTGGTGCAGCTCGTCCCGTCTGGTCACGTTTGCTGACCCGGACGCCGTGACCTCCAGGAGTGATAGTACCTACTGGCCTCATTCTCTCCCGTGGCTTGGTGTTTACCACCGGGAGAAGGTGCCCTCAGTACCTATGCATCGTCCGGCACACGAGATGAGTGCGCGGACATCTGAGCAGGCGCCCTACGCGTTCGCCTGTTACTACTGTGGTGATGGACGTCATGGTTTGCGTCGCTGTCGGACGTGCCCTCCCGGCTGGCATCCATCTTGGCTACAGCCTCGTCCGAGCATGCGTCCTCCCTAGCATACGGATCTGCCGGTGTTGGTAGATCTCTTATCTGGACCTCTAGCGAGCATATTCGCCGAGATCCACGGCCTGCGGCAGACGGTCCAACTGCTTTGTGACCTCGTCGTCACTGAGCGTGTTTCTGCTACTCGTTTGTCGACGGCCTCTTCGATCACATCTCCTCCATCCTCTCCTCCCTCCTTATCCGATGGTGTACCTTCAGCTCCACCTGCCAGCGAGTCCCAGGCTGCCACCATCCTTTCGATCCTCCACTCTGCTGCGACCACGACGCCACCTCGCGATGACATGTCTTCATGTAGTCGTTCCAGTCGAGTGACCCCGCATCGTCGGCGTCAGCGCTCCGCACGCCGTACTCATGCCGGTTTTGGTACATCTTTCACCTCCTCGGCCTCCGTTGTTGTACCTGTCGAGGGGGAGTGTGGTCACTGCGCATTGCCTCATGTGACCGTAGCAACAGGATCCACACTCGCGCCGGACCGTGGTGCCCGAGCGTCAGCTCAGGCAGACTCAGATGATACAGTGACAACACATGGCGTGGAGTCCGATCTTGACATGGCGTTCATGGTGGAGACTTCCGTGTCATCGAGCTCGACTTCCACGTCCGGGCTGGATCCAGATCGTCCGCAGCAGCATGTTACATCAGGAGGAGCGCACACACGGCGTCCTTGGGCGGTGCGTCTGCAGCAGGCTCACACCAGTCCGGCGGAGGTTGCAGGGCTTGAGACATGTATGTCATCGATTTCAACATCTACACTGGGGTAGGAGCCGGACGTTCTACAACAGCAGGTTGCATCAGGAGGAGTGCAGGTGCAGCGTGCTTGGGCAGTGCCACTCCGACCGGTGGCGGCCTGGCAGAGGCACAGGAGTATTGTGCGAATCGGGATGCCCCACACGGATCTCCGGGGGCGTTGGCGCACGAGATTCACACTAGCACGATAGCAGTCGTAGGGCATGAGCAGAGTCGGCCGGTTGGTCTTTTGGAGGTTGAGGCATTCTTGAGAGCAGCATTTCTGAGAGACGTCGCTGGGACATATGCTGTAGCAGACACAACAGGCTCCACCGTCTCATCTGCGGTACATGAGGACCACCTTCAGCATGAGGAGTCGTCCATGTTCCTACAGTCTCCGGGTTCCCGTACCCACGACGGAGCAGCGACGTACATGACGGAGTCAGATGATGGTCCTTACTCTATCATCGAGCAGGTGGCAGCGACCAGCCTTCCCGGCGAGACAGTGCGTGAGCGCCAGTTACGCTTGTTGGTCGCCTTGACGGGCGTTGTCGAGCCAGATTCCTACACACCTGTGTCCACTACGGCGGCAGTTGAGGACAGTGGAGCAGATCCCTACACGCAGATGGAGTCACCTCGTCAGCAGGAGCTGAGTTCTGTCCCTTCGTGTTCACCTGCTGGTGACCTTCCTGATCACATCGACGCTGAGAGTGGCAGTACCTGCACGGACGATATTTCCACATGCTCCACGGACTCTGACGACTCATCCTTCTCCTTTTCTCTCGGCATGCGACCGCTCACTCCTTGTGTGACAGACGCGAGTTGTGGTGTGGATGCGACACCTGCAGCTGCATCCGATGTTCCAGTGTCTCAGCACATAGCGAGTTTGGTTGACCTCCAGGAGGATGCAGCAGCACCAGTTCCATCCGCTTCAGCAGCAGAGATGCAGATGGAGCTGTACTCACGAGTTGTGCAGTCTGCATGTGCAGCATCCAGTGAGGCAGAGTTTATCCTCCGTGAGGCACACATGGGCCACCTCCACTTGTTTGAGGCAGATTACGTTGATCTGCAGGAGCGTGTAGTCATGCTACAGCGGGAGGTGATGGCCGCGCGTGAGCGATTTTCAGAGGAGGGGAGCATCACTGCTTTCGGTACGATCCTTCCGCTAGCAGCATCTGGCACACCCATACTCGGGGAGGATCTTGTACCAGCTCCAAGTATGACGTCGGTTGGAGACACTGTCACAGGAGAGGTGAGCGTGCCTTCGGCTTCCGCCATCCTGGCTCCTATCGACCCCATCATCGCTCCTTCTTCTTCTACTGCCGTCACGCACCTTCATCCACCTGACTCACCTGCCCCATCGTCATCTTCATCCATTTGGTCACTCCGGCTCTCCTCTTCCGGCGGTATACCCCTGTGCCTCAGGGTGCTCTATCCCGCCTCGGAGGCCAGCTCCATCACTTCATCCACGCTTGTGTGCTGCTCGCCCATTCCCTTTCCTCCGTCGTACACAGAAGCATCGCGGTAGAGCAGAGAGAGGAGAGGTTGTGAGTTGGGACCCTTGGCAGTCACGCGAGGGCTGGTACACTCCAGGTGATGAAGATTCACGTGAGGACTCATAGCCGGAGACACCACTTTGTCTTTGAGCTCGGGTGCCGACTCGCACGTGACAGGGGGGGCCATCTATGCCCAGGATCTGTTGAGCTACGACATCAGCATCTCCATCGAGGACATCGTTGCCAGGTTCATCTGCCCAAGGGGAGTGTTGTGTGGACCTCGACCTGACACGACGTCATGGCAGATGCATGGCGAGGTCCATGCTCTGTTGTGAGCATCTACAGCATCCCGCATGTGGCTCATGCTATGTGCCTGCACAGCTGCATCTAGATGGTAGCACCCTGTTGCTCGAGACCCGGACACTTGGTACGTTCTACCAGTGTCACGAGGAGACCATGTGATCGTGTGTCTTGGTGTGTGGCTATACTGGTTGTGGCATGTGCATGCGAGCTGTTGGTCGAGACCCGGACACGTGGTGCGTTGCACCCGTGTTACGAGGAGATCCTTCCATGATCCTGTGTTTGGATAATGATACTATTGTGTTGGATTGCTCGTAGCGGTCGAGACCCGGGCCCTGGTACCGCCAGTGTCACGAGGAGACCATATTGTCGTCTGACATGTGTATGATGTGCATTACACTGGTTTGTGTGCGTGTGCATCACTCCTCTCATAGTCGAGACCCAGACACTTGGTGGGCTGTGACAGTGTTCAGGGAGACCCTAGATGGATAGCAGATGTGTGTGTGTGTGAGTTCACTCATGCATATTATGGCTTGCCATACATTGTTGTTCTGTGCCTTGGCTCACTTTGTTCCGGCGTTGACGGCCATGTCAGCCACGGAGAGTGTTGGTTTGTGTGGCTTCCACCCGTCACGACCGACGCTGATGAATTACACATATACCCACATTGGGGGTATATGGTGGAGGAGAGCGTGACGACACGACAGGCCTTCGGAGTGTCCCGAGACTTCTCCAGCACGTACGACAGCGCAAGCGAGACGTGGTCGATGCGTTCCGGTAGCCCCGTGGGCTTGTCTGGAGCTAAGAAATTTTTCTCGGTGGGTTGAGACCCGCGTACCCGGTGGACTATACCAGTGCGACGAGGAGACCCGGTGGTTGTACTAGCGCTTCCGATGTTCAGAAAGCCGTGTGTGATGTTTGGACGTTGATTCTGAGATTTTCTGGCACTGCTCCTATTTTCTCGGTGGTCGAGACCCGGGCACTCGGAGAGCTGTTCCGGTGCCTCGAGGAGACCACCGTTATTGTTATCATGGTGTACGTAGTGTGTTCTCCTCACTGACTCGTTTGGGCTCAGCGGGGGTGACGGGTCCCGGTGCGGCTAGCTGCCGGCGCCCCTACTTAAGCCCGCTAGTGGCTCATTTGTACCCTCTCCTTGTTCTTTTATATTCAGCGTTCCAGACTTAGCCAAATTCTTGTCGTCTTGCATCGCACTCACACAGAGAGCTCATGTTCGTTATTGCATGGGCCTCCATGCCCTAAAATATTTCCAATTTATGGACATGCGTACCATCGGGTCATGGGGGAGTGTTGTGATTTGTGACGTTCTTGTACAGTCTACCGTGACCACTCGGCCGTGTCCATACTCGTGCAGATCCCTGAGGCGGGCCCCGGTGACACCGACGCGACGACTGGCGGCGGAGTACAAGCTTGAAGCGGGCCGACTACCGTTCCAGAGCCCCGGACACTGCCGGGAAATGTTGCCGGACTTTTTCCAGTAGCAATAACCTGCCCGGTGGCGGCGTCAAAAATTTTCCCATGGCCGCTGGGCCAGGGGGAATGCCTTATGTTTTTCGGACAACCCTGACCCCCATGTGTGACGTAGGGAGGTGAGCGGCCAGCGCAGCCTTACACAACCCGTTGGCGACGATGCACGTGGCAACGACGACAAGAGGAGTGGGTGACCAGTAGCAACAGCAGCAACTGCTACAGCAACAGCGGCAACAGTGGTAGCGGCAACGACTACAACTGCAGCAGCGGAGTAGTAGCGGCAGCAGCAGTAGCAACGGCGGTCGCAATGGCAGTGGCAACAGTACCAGCAACAGTTGCAATAGCCGGAGCAACAACGGTAGTAGCCGTAACAGCCGCAGCGACGGCAACAGTGGCAGAAGCAGCGAAAACAACCGCAGCATAAGTTGCGGCCATAGCAGCAGCAAGCCGTGGTTATAGCCGTAACAGCCGCAGTGACACCGGCGCGATGACTGGCGGCGGACTACCAGCTTGGAGCGTGCCGACTACCGTTCCAGAGCCCCGAACACTACCGGGACTCCCTGTTGTTTTTCTGCAGCCTGCAGGAGTCTTTTCGGCGGACTGGCCATGAGCCCGATTTGCATGTTTTTGCATTGCATGACCACCGTCTGATGATGGATGCATGCATGTGACCAGTCGTAGCGTCCGTCTTGTGATCTTGCACGTCTAGGTTCAGACGGCGTAGCATTCTGACATGTGTGCGCAGAGTTATGGCCAAAACAGTGGTTTTGGGCCGGTTTTAGGACAGCTCTTGGACCGCCGCGTGCGACACCTGCTGTGCGCCGCGGCAGGTATTTATGCCATGGACCTGTCATTTGTCATTTCTCTCTGCAAATGCTATTGAAGCATTCAGACACTTTGCCTTGTGTCCCCTAGCCAAACTCTTGCCGTTACGTGCACGACTTGTGACTGTCGTCACCGTCCGATCAAGCACCGACGCCTGGTCAACGGGAGTGTTGCTAGTAAACTTCCTTGCATCTTCTTAGTGGCAACCCCGCCACCGCCCCTGAGCCCACGGCCAGCACGACCTAGGGTTCGACCCACCGGCCAGCCGAACACAACTCAAAAAAAAAATACAAAAAAAACACAAAACACAAAAGAAACATAAGGACAAAACCCAACAACATATAACTGTAGAGTGCGACAACATCAGCGAAGTGAGGCACGAGTGTACCATTTTTGTCGCGCATTGCAACCGTGTTGGTTTAGTTTCTCTGTGAAATGTTTGGAGCATGGAGTCCAAGGTACATAGTACATCTTGTTATCCCAATGACTAGGTACCAACACCGGCCTTGTACGATATTTGTCAATGGTTTGCACAATACACTTTCTCCGAACATATGGGCACGTGGTTATAGTCAAGGGGCATTTGTGTCCCAACTATCCGAACATATGGGCACGTGGCAGATGCTTTGCTCTCACTCAGGATTCCTGTTACACCTGGAACCAACAATGTACACATGCTATGAACGGTAATTGACCCATCCCTCCATAGTGACGACTGGCAGCCACTCCTCCAACCATCACAACGTTGTGGAGCCACAGGGTCATCGCTTCCGTCAAGGCACCCCCAAACTCTCACAGTAATCATCCTTAAGCCTGGGGCCATAGGTCTGCTTTGTCACCCAATTTGTTGAAGTGAAACACACACACACTCAACAAACAGCAAAACGATGGGCAACACAATCTCTACTTGCAGGTGCTTTGCTCCAAAGACACTGTCTATCCAGGTTTCAGAAAACTTGCAGGAGCCTTAGACCCTACGTTCTAGTCTTCAGCAGTGCCTCTCCCTACAAAAGAACATTTCATCAGCTTCGTCGGTGAGCGCCCCCCCCCCCCCCCCCCCCCCATTGCAAGAGCTCGTCCATCCGGCACACGGGACTCACATCCATACCACGTCCCGTGCCTCTCTCCTCAGAATCCTATGCTGACCAGCCGTGGACGTCCCCCGCGCCCGAGGTGTCCAGTACAGACGGAACCGCACCGCTTTTTCTACGTGCATACCAACCCGCAACTATTCTGTCCTCTCCTCTGAACGATGGTCGTCTGCCGCAGCACAGTCTTTCTTCCTGCCAGGAGAGTCTGCACCGCAAGACGTGCGCTTCTGGGTCTTGCCTCTCCACAAGGGTGCAGTTGCAGTTGCAACGTCGCACCAAGGAAGCCCAAGGGAGACGGAGAGCAAGAGGGATGCGGGCGCAAGTCAACAATGCCTTATCGCGGGTGGCTCATCTCGTAGAGGACTGTGCCACCTTTGATACCAATCCGAACCACTCCACTGCTCTGTTCTCCTTCACTTCGGACTCCACTTCACAATTCCTCCACTCCTCCACTCTACTCCTCCACTCTACTCCTCCACTCCTCCACTCCTCTACTCCTACACTCCTCCACTCCTCCACTCCTACACTCCTCCACTCCTCCACTCCACTCCTCCACTCCTCTACTCCTCCACTCCTCCACTCCTCCACTCCTCCACTCCCCATCTCCAAGTCTTAACCCCACACCTTTCAGTACCACAAGCCAAAGGAGAAGTCCTCATCGCTCCAAACACTCCCGCTCGCACCGCCAGCCTCACTGGCCAGTGCTCGAGATGATGCCCTTCACGGCGGAGTACGTGCCAGCGACGGCTCCTCCACTCATCCACTCATCCGCTCCTCCACTCCACTCATCCGCTCCTCTACTCCTCCACTCCACTCATCCGCTCCTCTACTCCTCCACTCCATTCATCCGCTCCTACACTCCTCCACTCCACTCATCCACTCCTCCACTCCACTCATCCGCTCCTCTACTCCTCCACTCCACTCATCCACTCCTCCACTCCACTCATCCGCTCCTCTACTCCTCCACTCCACTCATCCGCTCCTCTACTCCTCCACTCCACTCATCCGCTCCTCCACTCCACTCATCCGCTCCTACACTCCTCCACTCCACTCATCCGCTCCTCCACTCCACTCATCCGCTCCTACACTCCTCCACTCCACTCAGCCGCTCCTCCACTCCTCCACTCCACTCAGCCGCTCCTCCACTCCTCCATTCCACTCCCTCACTGGCCGGTGCTCGAGATGATGCCCTTCACGGCGGAGTACGTGCCAGCGACGGCACACACCGCGCCGATGGCGATCAGCGCGTAGCACAGCAAACGCTGAACACGCCAACGCATGAGAACGAAAGTGGAGGACAGAACGTCATAGGAATTAGTGGGAGGGGAAACAAAACGTAATCAGGAGAACAGACCCTCGGTCACAGCAACAGTGTCTCCGTCTCCGCAGTTACTGAGATCCCCCTTTTCCCCCCTAACGCACTCCCCCCC
>SZWC01002446.1:176822-190078 GCA_023375785.1 Penium margaritaceum
TACGTACGTACGTACGTACGTACGTACGTACGTACACGTGCATATATGATACACACACCCGAGTGCAACAGTGCGAGAGGTACGTGCGCCGCCACGAGCACTGTCAGCAACGTCAGCCACCTCAGCGGTGTCGGCATACCGTATGACGACATTGTCGTGCGCTTGCCATCCAAACGCACGAGTGCATGTGATATCGCGCGCGGCGAGACATCACATGGGCGCGCGTGGCGCGACATCACATGGGCGCGCGTGGCGCGACATCACATGGGCGCGCGTGGCGCCCATGCGACTCTAGGAGCTCATGCCCCCCAGGTCTCCTCCGATCCACACTGTGTGTCTCCCTCGCAATGCTCTTGGCTGCAGATTCGTTCCTGGAAAAAAAAAAAAGAAAAAAACTTCTGTGGGGCTGGGAAACCGCTCTGGGGCTAAAAGACTGCAAAAAAAAAAAAACTGCAAAAATCCAGTGTCTCTAGGGCCGCAGAGACTTGCACACTTTCACAGTCTAAGGAGCGGAAGGAGGTATTGGTATGACATGTGGCGTGTAGGATGGTTGGTTTTGTTGCTCGTGTGCACTCACATGCACACCAGCTACCCTTGAATAATGGTTTGACAGGGCCTCGAAAAGGGAAAAAGAAGAAGAAGAAGAAGAAGAAGAAGAAGAGGAGGAGCAAGAAGAACAGAGCCCACACCACACACCTGTAGCTCTGGGGCCAGTGGGGAGTGGAGCGGACTAGCGACCCGGGAGGCTCCAGCCGGTTGGCGCTCGGATGCCCCCGTCGCCTCATCCTCGAGCTCCCTTCCCTCATACTCCCCTCCCTCACGCTACCTTCCCTCGAAGCCGGAAACCCGCCCTCATCCACGCCAATCTCGTCATCCCCCGGCGCGATACGACCGTAGCTCCCATCCACCCCCACCCCTGCGGCGGAGTACATGAGCGGCCCCGCCCCGGCCGCAGCATAGGGCCTGATGCGCCGCCTGCCTGGCCCAGGCCCGCCTCCCCCCCCCCTCATCGCACCCTCGCTCGTGCCCATCACCGAAGACCCCGGGCTCGTCGCCCATCCGTACCACCCCGCCACTCCCGGGGAGGAAGCTTCCAGGTTACCACGGCTCCCTCTCCGTCCGCCGCCAGCGACGGCAGCGGCAGCATTGTCCCCTCCTGCAGCCGCCGCGGCTGCTGCCGCTGCTGCCGCCGAAGCAGCATCAGCTTCTCCTGTCCGAACCTGCCCTGCAGCACCAGCAGCATGCCAGTGGCCTCCGACGCCCTCTCTCCCCACCGCGCTCCCCCCAGCTGCTTCTCCGTACTCTTCCGCCCTGCCTGCTGCTGCCGCCGCGTCGAAGCTGTCGCGGTGCCTGCCCACCGCGCCGAAGCCCGAGAGCCAGCTGCCAGCCAGGCTGCCCAGCCTGCCGGTCCACGAGGTGCCCGGAGGGGTGACGCCGTCCAGCGCTGACCCTGTCGCCGCTCCTGCCGCCACCGCCGCCGGCGCCGCAGCTCCTGCTGCCGCTGCTGCTCGTGATGTTATTGGCGGGACGGCGTTGCGGGGATGCTGCTGCCCCTGCTGCTGCTGCCGCTGCCGCTGCTGCTGCTGCTGCTGCTGCTGCTGCTGCTGCTGCTGCTGCTGCTGCTGCTGCCTAGTGGGCGGGTCGTGTTCGTCTTGGTCGTAGTCCGCCGCGAAGAAGTAGTCCTGGTTGGACGACGACGCCATGCCTTGGCTGCTGCTCTCGCGGCCCAAATGTATATTTTTCCCAGTTTAACTCCCTTTTCCTCAGCCTCCCCAACAAGGAGCAAAGGACTCCGGGTCTCCGCTGCTCCCTATCTCCTTCTTTTTCTTTCACTTTCTTCGGGTGAAACGCGGAAGCTGCCGCGGGTAAGTTTTTAACAGCTTGTGCGCCTTGCAGCTTGCAGCTTGCCTTGTCGCGGACACACCCTAGGGACGAACGAGGTGGCTTTCGGGAACCTTGGGATTCCCCCCGATGACACTTGGGAAAGAAGTGGGGAGGCAATGGGCGAGCCGCATCACCCGCTGCCCAGCCTGCAAGAGAGAGGAAGCAGTTCAGGCGCGGTCTCGCACGGCTGGTAGATGGTGGCCGCCGCTGTCAGTCGTTTCTGGGGCGTGGAGAGGGCGCGCAAGGGCGTGGAGAGGGCGCGCAAGGGCCGTGGAGAGGGCGAGATGGTGGACGGTGGATGCTGAACGTTGTGGGCGTTGGGCGGCTGGGGTGCGGTGGATATTTATCTGACGTTTGTCAATGAAGTCCAAAGAAATGTCTGCCCTGTTGCGTCGGGTCGCGGGAGAGGCGAGATGGCAAACAGCGGATGCTCAACGGCGATGCCGTTGGGTCGGTTGGGGTGCGGGTCCGGCTGTCAGCGGGACGTGTGCCTGCTCCTCATGCGTTCCCCTTTTGCTCGCGGCGAGACGTGCGCGACAGCTGCGACACCTGCCTGCTGCAAAACTCCCTGCAAGCTTGCGGCTTGCGGCTTGCTGCTTGCTGCTTGTGCTCGCACCTTGACGGCCTGTGCTCGTGACAACACTCGTGCTCGGCCTGGGGCTGTCAGCTCTCCACTTGCGTACTGGTCTAGTCCGCGGACCGCTTCGGGCAAAGTCGTAGCTGCACGCGACGACCGACTCGTGCTTTCACCGTGGCGTGGGTATAAAGCGCCTTAATGTTGGGCAGTGCACGCGCTTCTCAGTTGGGTGGACACACACGCCCCCTCCTTGTGCCGCCCTCCCTCTGCCTCCCTGCCCCCTGCCTCTCTGCCTGTGCCTCCGTGCTCGTCAACTCTCCTCGACGAGAAGCTCCAAAAGGAAAACCAATATTCCAAAACGAATACTGTGAAGAGAGCGGTCGCGTTCACACTATCACGCGGGAGCTTCAGAATGGTGGCTGCGCCTTTCGACGCAAACATTGCCTTTCTGAGCCACCGGACGTTTGTGAGCATTTCGTCAAGCAATGTGCGACCCAAACTTCATGCAACATTAGTTTCTGCATATCCCCCTCGAAAATTTCAGGGGTTCTGGGTTTATTGAAGGTTTACATACCAAAGCCCCGTTAAAGGACTTGGGGGGTCCTCCAGTCCGAACGCAACATCTCTAAAAATTCTTCATTCTTCAGAATGATATGTCACATCACCACAAAAAATTTGAAAAACTCATAGACTCAAATAATAATGATATCTTGTTTATCATGACGGATTGAAGCTCAAGTAAATGCATAACATCCATGGCATATCATCTATTTGTATTCTTTTAAAAAATTATTCATGAAATGAAAATCCTTTCAATTAGCATCATGCTACATGACATAATTGTACTTATATTTCTCTAATTGAAAATCTCATGTATAATATAAGAAGTTCCTCTCAATTTTCGTGCGAAAAATGGAATTCAGTTTTGATTTTTTAAGAATGACATAATTGTTTCAAGACTAGCACTTACCACTTATTATGGATACTAGGCATTACATGGTCAGTATATGGCACGGAAATGAAATGGTTCTTGTAATATTGATGAATTCATTGTCCAAACCAATTGTGTTAGATTGCTTCAATGTTAAAAAACATGTAATATGGAAAATAAATCAATCTACTCAACATGTTTAAATTTCATATTTCACGATTTTTTTTCACATCAAAGATTCATGTATGAGCTCCTTATTCAAATGTGGAGTTAAAATTGCTATGAAGCCTCTTTCAAGAGTTTTTTGCTTGGATTTACACCTAGAGCTTATATGAAACATGTTCCACATAAGAGGAAAACACGTAAAATTGAATGGGAATCACATAATTGTGTGCTTCGATGATTTAAATTCCAACTAAACGAAGAATTAACATAAAATATTCCCTTCTCATGAAAAACCAGGCTTAACTAATATGTTTGCTAAAATATTTATTTATTCAACTTAGCTCTTTCAAAAACGCTTTAAGTTGATGTAACGTTTCTAGAAACTTCTTGGGGATAAAATTGGTGAGGATACCTTTGGTTTTCATCATGTTGTTAATATGTCTACTACCCCTAAAATGTTGTGACAAGCTAATTTCGAGTGTGTTGTTTGGAAAAACATAAGTTTTTCATGATGATGAGGTCTAAATTAAGCAAAAATTTGGGAAATTCGGATTCTTGGGTATTTTATAATCAATGGTAAGTGTACTTCATTGATACGTGGCAAATATGCTCATCACATGTATATGATATCAAGGAGGAAAATTAGGCATGTCTCATGCCTTAGGTCCTCAAGTCTGCGAACATTTTAAAATTTGCGTTGTGAATGGGTGCATCAAAAATCCACTTAGAGTCTATTTGGTTTTCAAAATAGTGGGTAAGAGTTTTTTATGAGTCCACTGTCATTTAGGAACCGAATGAACAATATCGAATCTTCGATGCGGTTCATGATACTTCATTCAGCCGTTATGGAAGGTGATCATATGTTTAAGAAAATTTGGGAGGGGATAGCTGGGAGACAAGGCGAGAGGTTATGGTGACCTTTGACGAATTGGCCGACAAGTTATTATGGTGGTTCATACTGGCCCATGACTTCAATGATATGAATTCCCACTCGTAAATTCTAAGGAGTCGTGTACGTTTCTTGATTAAGTTAAGTTGCCACCTAAAAGGATTATTAACGGCGACCTTCAAATTTATATAGTAAGTGTATGAATGTAAATGACCCAAATGCATTAGATGTTCCGGGTAACCATCACGTGAATGGGTTATGATGTGTCAGCTCAAAATACCCATGCAAGACTGGGTAATTTCATGTTATTCTCTCTTCCTTGTGGAGCACACATACATCAACACAGGTTAAGAAGGTTGTAATGGGAAACAAAAGTGATGGGGACTACCCCATTACCTCCCAGACTCCAGTGGACTGAAATATTTCAGTCCACTGGAGTCTGGGAGGTAATAGTTCTCATGAATGGGGTATGCAGATATCTTTCTGACACTCATACTGGTTGCAGTTGAAGCGATGCGCTATTTTGTTTCTGCGAGGAAGATCGAACTGCAACGTACGGGTCCCAAACCCGTTCCACGTACTTGTTTTCGCGGCGCGGTTGGCGGTGCTCGTATCGTGCAAAGCTCCAACTGGAAAGCCGCTGACATGGGAAACGCCGCAGCCCGAGATCTCAGTTCTCCGAATATTTTGGCTATTGCAGAATTTCCCGTGCTGGTTTAGCAGCCCATGCTCCTCGGGATCATAATTTACGGAGCAAAGGGCAGTTGTTCAAAGTGCAAACGTCGACCTGAAAGTGGAAGGCACCAGACTGCAGACATTGGCAGAGGTGCAAAACCGCCCGTGACGGGACGGATATTCTTTTGCAAGCGAACCTCGCTGGCTTGGTACAGGAGGTGTCGCATACAGCCGCTTGACTGCAGGCGTGGAGTTCAACCACCAATGGGAACGAAACGCGGCAAACCACGTGGAAAGAGGGCAACACAATGAAGAGAGAGTAAATAGTGACGGACCTGGCCACCTACGTTGTTTTTCCGCTACATTTCGTGACCTGCTGAGGCGGGGAAGCTATATCATCACCAGAAATCACCTGAATATTGAACCCGTCCCTGGAAAGCATGCATTGTAGAAGTAATGGATAAGTGTGGGGATTTTCCCACTATATTTCGAACGTATTTTAAATGATGATAATTCATGTATATTCATTGATAATGTATTCCCACATTCCAATGTGACAACACGATTTCCCTTCCAATAGTTCTGGACATATTTGTGCTTTCTTATTACGGTGGGCTTTGAACCTGGAAATTATGATGAATAAAAAATCTTCCTGTTGAAATATATTGTCATTTTAACTTCCATCTATGTGGAGTGAGGATGGACCTACCTTCCTTGCAGGATGATGTGAGAGAGGGAGTGGCGAATAACCGGCCAAGAAAACTGTACCCAAAACGTTCCAAGGGGTTGAGGAATTGATCGATCTCTTTACAAGGTATTTGGGGGAATAATGCCTCGCACTGATTAATGTGCCGAAATCTTGCGAGGTGAAGTCTATTGTCCAGAGATAAATTACTCATTTGTTGCGTCGTTTACGAAACAATTGGGGAAAATGATTCTTAATTAGGATTGAGATTTTTTTATCTAGTGCGACGGCTTGGATAATCATTCGATCATAGCATGATTGGTACAAGCGTTTTCACGCCAGTTGGGGAGTTTCTAATGGAGGGAATGCGAGTCAAACAATACATCCTGATCTTTCTCTTCCAGTTCGTTTCATGTGATGGGTGAAGCTTCATCAAGGCGATAATTATTGCGTAGATGTTGAGGGGGGTTTGTTTTTTTCAAGAAGTTAAGCGTGTTAGGACATGTGGCCAAGGAAGTTCTCAAATGAGCACATAGTATTTTGAGACAATTACGGGAGTCGACGTTCTCGTTTGGGCTCTCTCTGACCGATCCCGGTGGTGTGCTCAAAACCGAAGGATGTGCAGTGTTTATAATTCTCAAGCTGCGGAGTGAGGGCCACTTGAGTGTGTGAGGAACATGGGGGTAAGTAGTGTGTCAGGTCATGAATGGTTGAATGCTACGAGCTAGAAAGCTCCGAGAGAAGACGTCCCTTCGTAGAGGACCCGGGTACATTGCAGTGCAAGGATTCGTTACCTTCTGCCACTATGCGTTGTCGAATTACATAGAAGGAGAAAATAAGTATGGCAAAGGGGTTCATTGTGGTAGCATTTTCTCCGGGAATTCATTGTTTTGATGCCGAAACTCAAAAAGTGATGGACTTAGTCTTGTGAATGACATGGTTTTGCGTGCAAAAACCTTGTGCTTTTCCTAATAAGTAATAATCAGGGTGGAATTTGTGGATGAGATGCGTGGCATTGGTTTTTCAATAAGGGGCCATGGAGTGTGGTCATGGAATATTGATATGAGCTGTGGAGGAGCGAGATAGGAAGAAACACCATAATACATGAATGTCTTCGATGAAAACCGCACTCCGATTCCAACGTGGTTCTCCTGGTGAGAGAGGTGTATCACCACTTGACAACGGATTCAAAAAGTGGGAGGGGATGAGTGAACCACATGCAACATCAATGTTTAGTTGTGATGGTGGTTGCAATGGAGTACAACCCAAGGCCCATGATCGTAAGATAATGCCTCTATCTGAAGAAAAAGAGAGTGTTGAATGTGTGAAGGTTAGGTGGGGAAGGAGGACATACGCAGATCATAACAACAACACTTGGTTCATATAAGCATTAAAATCACCAACATTAGCTTGTACAAAGACACTAGACTTGGGGCAAATAGCAGCAAGTTCTTGAAAGCATTCAAGGATGGGATTCCACGTGTGAGGAATTGGACGGAGAGCATAACCCAGTGAGCTAAAACTGACGAAATGGCCACGTGGGCCAAGTTTCCCATATAGCTTGCTAGGTATCATAGTGCTAAGTTCCAAGTCCTTTTGTGGATGTCGAGGCATGTCAACTCCTGGATGGGAAGGATGTTATTCAGGCCGTCCTGTCCACGTGGCTCGGATGGGTCCATCGCTTGTGGGCCGTTGGATGGTATTGACGGAGGGTTGGAGACTATTCGATCATGGTGGTTTTAGCCTAGTGGGCCAGGCTCCCCAACCAAGTCGTTGCTTTGGCATTGGAGCACCAGGGTTTGAGTCCCACAGTAGACGTCGACGCGGGTCCACTCCTACATGGGAGCCGCGTATCGCTGACCGGTCCCTCCACATGGCTCGAATGGGTCCCTGGCCAATTGGTGGTAGGACATGATGGATTGAGGATTGAGGTCTCTCAATCACCACAGTGTTGGCCTATTGGATCAAGCTTACTGTCAAATTATTTGCATCACACGTAAGACGATAAAGCGTGGCCTAGGATACGTATGCGTGGCGAGAAGAACATTATCATCAATATCTTACTGTAGTACCGAGGTACGAGGATATATAATTTCAATTACTTTTGTAACATAATACAAATGAACAGTTGGTGTGTGTTTACTTAATCAGATTTGGGTCATCGTGGATGCAGACACGCATTCAACAGCCAAAGCGTGCTTATTTCCATTTCTCATTGCTTGAGATGGAAGAGTGGGACACATTGGATGAATGTGTGTGGTCTTATTATGTAGAATGAGAAAAACAGTCCTTTGTTCTGATATAATGAAGTGGAAAGCAAAGATGGTAAGGACTCGCACTTGTGAATAAAAAACAAGTACAGAGAGAAAATGATGCTCCTACCGCAAGAAAAGTAGCAAGATCCGGATCTGCCGTGGAAAGGCTCCTCATGAGAAGAGGCTTATACGTCAATCATGTGACCAATGGCTATTTTCACCGGTACCATCGATCATTACCTAACATGCAAGGACATTACAGTTGCGAGGCAACGGGAGTGTTATGTTCCCAACATACACAAATTTCTAAATTCAGTACATGGCCATTTTTCTACATACAAAAATTACAATGCACACTGGCTTCTAGATCTTTACGCCAACACATCATGGTCATTTAGGCTAGGTGTCCCAGCCTACGACGTTCCACTTCCAAAGTTTTGAATAGCTTCAAATACCTTCTTTAAGGTTTAATACACGCATTATAAATCTTTTCGATACTCCATTTTGTATGGTCGACTCCTTGCTAGACTCTGATGCTCGTATGCCTCACATGTTCTCCAACCCTCCACTTCTTGGAAGTGCCTCACATGTGCCTTGTGACATCACAATGTCAAACACATTACACTCATCGACCATCTCAAATCTGATCTATGCCCCAAATTTATTAGGGTACATGTAGGGATTACCTAGAAAATTTGAATGTGTGTATGCCCTAACCGGCGTTCGGAAGAACAAGACTCCCCTACCCAGTGACCTGAGAATATTGACATTCTACCCACAAACAACGAGAAAACGCAGCATGTCGATGATGCACGCGATGTAGCATGGACATGATGGCATCATCACTCGCTTCGAACATTCACAAACCCCTCATTTGAGGGGTTTGTGAATGTTCGATGGGAGGGGTTTGTCCATGGTTTGCATGGGGGGTCCGAGAATCCCCATACGTTGAAAGGGCCGCGGGGCCCAGCAGGAGCCCCGCGCAAAAATAGAACCCTACAATCCTGAATGTAGTTCTGGGTAGGGTTTGACAAAGGTTTGTATGTAAAATCTGGACAGTTTGTGAGTAAGAGAAAGAAAGAAACTAAGTGTTCTCGCTCGATCTCAAAAACGGACATTTTCGCTCGATCACGGCCGAGCGATGAGCTCTTTGATTTTTTTTTTTCTGGTTTGACACGCAAACCCCCTAGTTTGATTTAGGGTTTTTGACGCGGGCTCTGCCCACGAAAAAAACATAAAACCCTAAATCAAACTAGGGGGGTTGCGTGTCAGAAAGAAAGAAACAAAGAGCTCATTGAACGATCGCGACTCTCGCGTGGTAGCGAGAATCGCGAAGGGGTTGTCATGCCCCACCTCGCTATGCTCGATCAGTAGCGCATACCGCCGATCAAGCATGGTGATGTGAGTGGGCAGGACAGTTTTATTTTTAAAGTCATTGGACAGGGCGTTCTTGACCCCCTCGCGGATTGGGTAGTAGGGTTATTAGTCCCGTTTTATTATTGTGGCTGTATATATGCGGTCAGATATTCTTGCTGGGGTCATGTCTTAACAAGAACAACCCAAGTGTCCAAGGATGTCTACCACAATTCTCCTTTAATTTATCTTTATATCCTTTGTTGACTTTGTAATCCTCCATTTCGATGAAAAAAAGAGTTCTGAGGTAATGTGGTGGTCCAAAAGGACCGGGTTTGTTGTCATTTAATACTACAATTTCAACTCACCGAGCTAGTTTATGTCCTCGAATGCTCATGAATGTGAAAAAACACAGAGGGTAGGGATGAGGGACTACATACACACTGGAGTTTTGGCTGCGTTTGTAGTAAATGTTGTGAAGCACAGATTTCACTCAATGAAATTTCACCACACTTGTAACAACGAAACAAACAACTCAAATCATTTTCTTAGATCAGTAAGGTTTTGTGTTTTCCCTGGTATCTTATCTTGTCTAACAAATATCAATCCTCTATTGCTCAACATCTTGAAGAAGGTTTTCTATGCTCTTGACATTGCCAGATTTACTGGCAAGATTTATCAATACAATGAGTGACATCGTGACTTCACATGTGTCCCACCCACAGAGCACCCCGTGCATCAACATCCTTACATCCCTTATAGAATTTTGTTTCAACTCTGCGCATAAATACCCTCTTCCTTACTGTTGTAATCCACCCCGTGATGAATTCTTTACTTTTACAAAAACATGCCAGGGCATTATGGCAAATGGCCCAACCCACTAGCATCCCATGCCAGAAGTTTCTGACAATGTTAACTATGTTCTAGCATGGTCAAAATAACTATCGTGAACCATAAAAATGTTTCAACGTTCTTTGGTCAAACTCTTGACATCACTATAATTTTTTTCATATGTGGCACACATATTCTTGACCCTCCCTCGGACTTATTGTCAATGATTCTCGATTCCGTCAATGACTTCATAGTTGCATGTGCATCATGCTCAGCAAGTGCCAATGGCCCTAGCTATGCCTCGTTTTTTATCAGGTTTATAGACATGTATTGTTTTTTATACACATGTCATTGCTAATTTCAAACTACTAAATTTACTCTTCCAAATGTGTCGTTTTGTTACATGGTACAAACCACAAAGGGCTTGTCATCACTTCATTGTGATGGATTATTCATGGTTCCTTTGCTAAATCATCACAAGCATAAACATCAAACACAAAAGACCTTGTTTTTCACCACAAAAATGAATTCAAATGCTATATTACATGGGGAGTGACAACATTTGGTGCTTACGACTACCGTTGAAAAATGACAACACCAATTGAAACAATCAACGGCACAGAGGATCAAATACATGGCTCTCTTGCAGTTTGTTCTGCTGGCAACCCTAAAGCCACAAATCCTCTTGTTGTTGCAAACCTGAACCTTTTGTTCGATCCTGGACTTGAAGGGAAGGTTAAGTCATCCAACGGAAAGATGGATGGTTTCATTGGACCTGCGGGAATCCTGGACACATTTCAAGGGTCTGACACCGGCCTAAACGTATGGAGGAAACAAGGGGAATACATTAAAAAAACTAGAGGAGTTACGAAATAACAGAAGGAGCAAAAAACAAAGCCTTGTCACATCAAAAGAATGTGTGCTGATCAGTTACCCACCGGAATACCCCATGATGCTAGTAAGAAGGGTACTTGACATAATAAATCTTAATGGGGAATACAAGGATAACCAACCATCAATTATACCAAGACTAAAACCAAAGGATTTCACAATCTATCACGAAGTATCAAAACGTTCGGATGGAGGGGCTTCTTGCAATTGTCTGGTGATAAAATAGATAGAAATCTGGCCTTGAAGACAAGGGAGGGGCATTCAGAGGATAAATTGTAAAAAAAAAAGAACAAAATATAGCTTGTTCAAACCACCTGTCTACAAAAGTGGATGATTTGCATGATTTGGTGCTTTGGTGGACATGCCCAACAAGTGACCACCAAATCATCATCAAGTAATACCTCATATACCACTCTACTCTGTAGCATAGTGTACCAAGTCGTTTTCTATCGATCCATCAACTAAAACAGATGGTTGCACATCATAGCAGAGCCTAAGCCATGCAGCGGTAAGGATGTAACAAATAACTCATAAGGTAGAGTCTAGATAGGTTTGGAACAGGTGTTGCTCCAAGAACTTTGCCAAGAGGATGAAATCTGGCCGTGTGGTGGTGGAAAGATACACGAGAGAATCGATGACAGAGAGATCTCCAGTTTTATTGAAGGTTTCCCACGAATTCCCTAAGTTCAACGACTTCTACTCGTCGATGATCACGGAGATGGAGGCAGCCGGGATGGACGCAAGGAGCAAGGAAAACCTCCCCCACATGTTGTGTGCATATGTAGCCTGATGAGCATGTTGCACATAATGCCACATGAAACTGAAGTTGCATGCTGGGAAAGACATTTATTCTTTCAAGATCCTTTATCTTTGTAGATGCTCTGAAAGAGCATTTTCATGGCTCGTGCCAATTGTGAACAGGGAGGAAACAAGAAGGTTTTCCACGAAGACAATGATAGAAACAAAAGTGCCACAATGGAGGAATGACAAAGAGAGTAGGGTAAAACGTAGTGTGCTGATAGCCATATTTGTGTGGGGGCGCCATAATGATGTGGTGACTGCTTCAGGCCGTACAAAGCCCTGTGGGGGCGCTAGACATTGTTCCATCCATCTAAGTAGAACATGATTGGGATCATACATTTCTCATTGTAAAGTGGAGTAATGATTAACCATTCAAATTTTGCACAATGTACGATCCATGTATAGGACACGTGTCATTTTATAAAACACGACTCGTGTGCGGACACCAGTTTTCTCACAATTTTCTTATCAAGCGGAAAATGATTTTGTTGATCTCTTTTTTGAACAGTCTAATAAATAGAATCACTTCTAAGGCTGCTTGGCTGCTTTGGCTACCAAGGTTAGCAGGACCCTTGATTTTTCTTGTGTGTAAAAGGCAGTAGAATTTTCGGGTCCAACCTTGTGGCTGTTCCGACTGCGTTGTAAATCAACCACAACGGCTACCATCATGTAGAGAAAGCAACAACACTTGAACCTCCTGCTGCTTGCTACTACCTCCGCCATGTTGCATCATGGCTCTAGTTACGTAGCAGATCAAGATGCGTGGCAGGTTTGGCATTGTGGCTGCTCTGACTCCCTAGCTTCACTCCCGCTACAGCTGCTGCCATGTAAACAGGGCAGCAGTAGCTGCAGCTTTCATCGCTTGGTCTCGTGATAGCTCTGATTGTGTTGCATTGGGTACATGGATTTTTTTTTTCTCCGGCTACTAGAGAGGACAAAGGGATGCTCAATTCATGCTCTGAATTGCTGGTTACAAAGTCGTGTAGTGCCTCCGGTTGCGCAACAGCTTACACTACATGGCTACTTAGCTGTGTGGCAGCTCTTGTTGTGTGAATGCCTCGACTGCCTTGCTGTACTACTGCTCTGGCTGTTACTCTATGGAAAGGGTATTGGCACTTGGTGCTCGAGCTGCCAGGCTGCTCCAGCTACCCAAGGATGTGCAAGCAGCACAAAGTTTGTAGTGATGTACGGATGCATACAAATATGCATATTCTGGGAGAAGTGCGCAAAGCAAGTAGTAGTGCACAGAGCACACAAGAAGGTATTATACTGAAGGAGTTGATTCCTCACAGAGGGATTCTCAGGGGGGGGGGGGGGCC
>SZWC01002446.1:192933-220136 GCA_023375785.1 Penium margaritaceum
TCTCTCTATCTCTCCCTCTCTCTCTCTCTCTCTCTCTCTCTCTCTCTATCATTTTTGTGTGTTTCAATTCCTAAAAAAACACTGACGATTCTTCGTCTTTGACTATTTTGGCGTTCACATCCATACCAAGTGGCGCACATGGTACCAGACAGTGATAAGGGAAAAGAGCCAATTTAGCCCTTTGGCTCCAGCTTCCTATCAAGATGGTCAGTCCCATGCACTTGGGCAATTGAATAGCCACAGCAAGCGTAAGATGAGATCGCACGCCGGGAGCAGGAGCATTTTGCTGCTCTCAAGACATCCAGACCTTGCTACATAGGCTAATGCGACTATCGTAAACTCCATTTGGTGCAACCAGATCAACATCACAGGGGCAGCCGAATACGTCCACTCGCTCCGCCATGCAATAGTATGTACCTTAGGAGCAGGATTAAGAGGAGGAGGAGGTGGATGCACAGACATGCGAGACCTTCACGCAACTAGATTGAGTGCACCTCATCTCACATTGCACACACACACACACGGATGCATCAGTGGCACCATTATATCAGAGCCCCACGAGACAGGTGACTGTCCATTCCACAGGCGCTCACCCTTTTGCCGGAGGGTTTTCTCCCAATAGAGCGGAGACCAAAGGATTTTGAGGCCTTGCCACCCTGTTACGATGATGCTGGGTTCAACTGTTGGGAGGTTCTTTTCAAAGTGTGGGCTGGTGTAGAGGCGGCGTGGCACTAATACCTGAGCTAGTTTTTGACTATTGACGCCTGGAAGACTCAGACAACCGTGGGAGCTATATGAATTCTGCTCAACACTGTTCCCTAGGAGACAGTTGTGCACTTCAAACCCTTCTTGGGTGCACTTAGGATGGGTGATAGAGCCAACCATCACCGTGTGTGGGAGTTGGCCCTGACCTTGTTCACCGTAGAGACTAATGCAACGAGGGCTACCTGTCTCTAGGAGTTCCACTTTGTGTGCCGGGGGGAGTCTGATTTGGCAGTAGCATACACTATTGACACTAATTCATGGTGAATGTTGTTCCTTTTTTGGTCGCAAAAAAACACACACATCTATCTTGTCAGGTAATCCACTGTTCTTGTCGCCCTTGGCCGTAGCCAACACCTTCTTCGTAGTCTGGTTTGACTCCTGCTCAGCACAGCTATTAGAGGCAACTACGCCGACCGACGGATCATCTTGATTGTAGAATTGTCGCACCCCCAAGTTCTCCATCATTAATGCATGGTTCAAACTAGGAATCTGATTCTTCGGTGTATTGGACACACACATTGATAATGCCATTTTGTGAATGTTATTTCAGAAGGATTCATTTTAAGAAATAACTTTCTTTCAAAACAAAATTGTCACATTTGGCACAATACTCCCAAAGAGGCTTCTATTTCTACAAGTGAATAGTGTTAGTAGGATACTGGCTTTCCACAATGTGCATCTACCGGTTGGGCACTAGCAGAGGATCCTAGCTGTGGATGGTGGACACAATCATGCGGTGGGCATATGGAGTACACCAACCTTGTCACCCTCTTCCATTGCCCCAGAAATTTCCTCTCAATCTTAACTCCTCCTCCACTTCTTCTTCCTCTTTCCCAACCGCATTAGCTCAGGGCATGGTCATTGTCATGAAAGGGAAGAAGGGGAAACAGGTACGTGGCAAGGGACATCAACAACAGCCGATGAGCAATGGCGGTGCACCCTCTAACCATTGCTACAACAGCGGTCGTACTCATTGCTTCATAGAGTGCTAGCAGCCCTTGGACTTAAGGCAGATCACACATGCTACCAGGCCGTGCATGCCCAATGGACGTCTCCCAACACCATCTAGGCAGAAAATACGACGACTGTGATAGCAGCCACTCAAGGCAGCGTCGGAGGCATGGAACCTCTGGACCGTACCATCATGGATCTTTGCTAGCTACTAACACTGGCACCAAGGGAGGTGTGAGTGTGTTATCACAGCTAGGTGGTCCACAAAAAGCCTAGCATACTTTGTTTGTTGCATGTGATTATGCCTCTGGGGGAGCTTTGTCAGTTTGTGATGAGGATAGACTCGAACGTACCGCCTGGCTTGATGAGTCACTAATTAATGCTGTTCATGACTGTTCTGACCTCTCTACTGAGCTTCCCTTAGAGGCACATTGCTTTTTGGTCCATTGCTCTGGGTCGACGATAGGTAATGAGGCGAGTGGTACCTAGATTATTGACTCCAGTGCCACCCATCACATGACCTGTATACATTGTGACTTTGAGATTCTTGGTCTGTTTCTACACGTTTGGTCAATAATTACCTGTTTGGGACCTTGGGGTGGTGTGCTTTTATTTTGTTTCCAGCCTAATTTGATATTTTTACCTTATTTCCAGCCTACTTTTATATTCATGCTTGCACCATGATGGGTCTATCAGTTAAGTACTCTATTGACTCTGCCACATTGGCTGCTCTTGAAACATGTGTCATTGTTCCTTATATCTTAGTTTTTGATGACTTGTATCACGTGTTTTGTTGCACTCCCTCTATCTCTTCTCCCTCCTACAGAGCAACATTTGCTATATTACTGCCTTTACCAGGTGAGCTCAGACACTACGTCCAAGCTCATTCAAACTCAACCAACTCTCTATCTTGACTTGGCTTCCTTCAAGAAGCCACCTTAGACCAACTGCATTTTCTGCACTTAAGGTAAGATGCATCACTGCACTGACCGTGAATCCGCCGCACGGGTATTTCTTCTGCTAGAGTTGGTCCACTTGACCTTCTTGGTCTCCTCCCTATTGATTCTTTCTGCAACTGAGGGCAATACGTTCTTACCCTGACTAATGACTTCACTCGAATGTAGTGGGTGTGTAGCCTCTGCCACAAGAGCGATGTTGTTGTTGCAGTACACATGTAGTTAGTGATGGCTAAACGCCAGTCTTGTCATACCCTTCACTTGATCCACTCAGATCATGGTGGCAAACTCTTAGGCAAGATTGACGGATTCTTTCTTGAGCACCATGAATTTTATCAGCTCTTTTTCCTTGATACTTCACTATAGAATGATGTGTCTAAGTGCTAGAAGTACAACATTCAGGGGGGTGTTGATGCCATGCAGCCAGAATGTGGTCTTCTAAATTCATTTGCCTTCGAGGACTTCTCATACATGATGTGGGTCTGGAATCGCATGCCATTCTGTCCTCTTCTGGATCATGCCACACATTACAAGCCGTGGTTCAAAAATCACGCCGAGCTACGTCTTGCTCATGCCTGGGGATTCCTAGCCTATCTCTGGTACACCAAGGACCACCAAGTATCCAAGGCATCACCTCGGGGTCGGATGTGCGCCTTCCTTTTCCGCGGTCAAATGCCTAGCAATTTTAGGATCCTGAATTTCACCACATTGATGAGTCTCGAGAAACTTCCTTCTTTGAGATTCTCACCTATCACAACATTCCTAGTGCTCTATCACTGGCCACCAATCACATTCCCACTTGTGTGGCTTTTCAGTGGATAGGGGAGTCTATACCTACGAATGGGTCCGTCCTTGACTCCTTAAGTATTGTCCTACCTCTGGCTGATGAAAATCTGGCCATCTTGGCTGTGGGTCTAGTGGCCTTGTTGGTTTCCTCTAGCACACATGCTCCTGTGCCAGTGTCAACCCCCCTTGGCACACCTGCTCTCATGCCAGTGCTGGTCCCCCCATAGCACACCTACTCCCGTACTAGTGACAGTTTCCTTTGGCACACCTGGTCTTACGCCGGTGGCCTCATCTCCGGTCACACCTAGTCCTATGCCTACACCAGCATCTTTTGAGTAGCACTTGTCCATGGTCACGGGGAAGTGTTGTGATGTGAGTTGTCCAAATTTGCTCGTGTATCTTACTATGACTACTTGGGCGTGACCATGCTCGTGTATATCCATGATGTAGACCTAGATGGCACCAGAGCATCATTGGGTAGTGGGCCCACCTACCAGCAGTTGTGAGATAGGTGCTACGACATTCTAGGTGCTTGTTTGGACTATGAGTTTTTTAATCTAAATTCTCTAGTTTTTTCTTAGTGAGCTGGCTTTTTAGCCAGGTTTGTGTGTTTGTCACTGTATGTACATAGGTAGTTGCCAGACATGTGCATGAGACCAGCGGTAGTTTTTGGCTTGAGATTTTGCATCTCTAGGTTCAGACGGTGTTGCGTTTGAATGCATGTACAGGAAAAGCAATGATTTTAGGCTAGTTTTAGGAAAACTTTGCACTGCCGCATGTGTCACCCGCGATGTGTTGCTGCAAGTAATTATGCCATATACTTGTCAGTTGTCATTCTCTCTGTACATTCTAGGCCATTGAAGCTTATGAGACTTTGCATGTATCCCTAGTCCAATCCTTGCTGTTCCTTGCACCTCCATGCTTGCTAATGTGTCAACTGAGTAGACAGCGTCGCCATGTCAGTTGCAACAAGGCTAGGAAGCTTTCTAGCACGTCTTTAGTCTTTTGTGCCGCAACTTTGACCTGCTTATCATCCATGCTCCGTCCAGCATAACAGGTTGCATGGTAAAAAAGGGTAGAAATATCCATGCACAGAGTTTAATGAATTTTGTACGTCATAAACAAAACACCTTTTAACACATGGGATGTCCTGGATCCCCCCTTCGTGCAAACCAAATTCATAGATACTACTTGAACAAACACTAATCAATAAAACTAGGGGTTTGTGATTCTTTAACAGAAATGCTGACGCCAGCAATCTGACCTCACATGTATCGAAAATTGAGTAAAATGAAGATCAAGGTGAAAACCCTCAAAGGTCAGAAGGGAAGTTCGACGTCAAGTCACAAGATAGAATCTCCCTAAACTTTGTGAGAGGTCATTTTTTTCACTACATTTTTGGTCCACCACACGTCGACCTCAAGGTTTTTACCCTGGTTGGCCGAGGGAATCTTCTCCACCTATCTCAACCTCTTGTGTTGTGAATCCAAAGGTTTGGACACATTCAACCACTTTCCAGAATCGTCGACAGAACAGTCGCGACCCATATCAACATTTTGAAAATGTTTGAACCACTTCTTCACTGTGCTAGACTTTATAAAGATGCACCACAATATTCTCAAAGCCCCCTCACTTCTTTGCGGTGTTTTCCAAAGCAACCACTCGCGATACTACATTGCACGCATTGCTCGACCTGACGACCAAAGATTGAACACATTCCCTGTTTTGTTTTTTGCTGAAGGATCCCCCTACCTGTTTCTTAGTTTTGATTCTGAATAATAATTGTCTTGTTGATTTTAAGACGCTATTTCATTTTGAAAAAAATGAAAGGATTACAATAGTATTTGCTGAATTTAAATGAGAATTGAATGGTTTTTATTCACCGGCCCCTGTGTTGTTTCATATTGCAAGCTGTAGAAAAGAGGGAGCAGGCTGAATTCCAACCGGATCCAGTTTGACTTGCTTGGTTTGTTGTATGGAGCCGTCGTCGCTCTGAAAATGACCAGATGACAGCTTGACAGTCTGAAATAAAGCAGGCAAACAGCACACCAGACTGTCTCAACTGTGGTTTTCTTTCTTTGAATCACCAGAACCTGCACGTGTGATGCACAAAGTAGTTGCTCGCACTATACCCCGCTGGTATGTGAATCCAGTCACACTGCTTTCAAGAATCCTGAATTGGAAACATTAATTAGTTCATCTAGTTTATAAAACACAGAAAACAAAATCATTTGGTGAACGGTTAAATTATCGGCTTCATCTAGCAATTCCATTCCAAACACGTCATGGGCTGTCTAGAAAAGTGAGTGGCCGACCATGGACAGGAGTCGTGTTCAGGTCTGATAAGCAAGACACGTGGGTTTGGTGTGTCATATTTTAGCATTTGACCACACAAACAGCACATATCAGCGATTTCAGATGTTTGCACGGCAGAAGGCTGGTAGCCATCTGCTATGTGATATGGAATAATAGCAACACAGAGAATGTGAGCCCTACCAATCGTCGAATCCAAGGGTCCCTTTTCCATATATTTGTTGAAAAAAACACCAACTTAAATCCAAACAGGAAAACTTAATCTTGTATGAGGAACACAGAACTGGAAAACAATATGAGTTCAAAGATCAAGGGGTAGGTTTATCGAAATCAAAAGGACAAAAAAGTCGAAGCTAACCTTTAGTTGACTTTAAGGTTTCAGAAGTCCATGTATTCGACCAATACAAATCACAAAAGTAATTCAAACCTAGACAATAACATTGGAATTAAAGATCACATGATACCTAAAATCTTGAATGTTTATTAAACTAGGGGACTTGTATGCGCTTGACATGTATGACACTTGTCATTGAGTACACTTACTGCAAATTCCTCAAATCATCTTCTGCTTTGTACCTCATCCTTGTGAGCCATCCACGTTCCGCTTTGTGTAACACGTGGCATCACGACGCAGTGATGCTAGAGGGACACCTAGTGTATTGACCACAAGGCCAAAACCTTGCACAAGTTTTCAACACACACCGTTGTGAGTTTCTCAGACATCACAATGATGATAGTAAAGAGAGAAAGAGCACCCTGGGACAAGCAACGGTAACAAGAAAAGACTCTGGCAATGGAGCATGAGCAGCAGGCAGTCAACGGAGCTAACCATGCATTCCAGACAAGAATGAAAACCTTTGGAGCAAGTGGCACTATACCGACGAGCCTTATGGCCAATACGGTGATAGACCTCTCGGGCGCGGTGAACCCTTTGCCTCCGTCATTGTCCATTAGGAGGACACCTGGCACGATGGGAGGCACCGGCCGACAAGCTTGCATTAAAAAAGACCTGTACCAGAAACGTTTAGGTCTTGAGAGCCTCAACAACCTTCTACTCCAACAACCAAACACACCAATGGAGGAGCTACAAAATGTAGGCATGCTGGAAGTAGTACCAACCGAGAGGAACATTCAACTCTCGAGCAAGATCCAAGTTCAACTGGCACTTCCTTAGCCATTTGAAAGGACCAACCGTTTGGATATGGCTGGTGAGTTTAGAAGTATACTTCATCCCTAGTGGGGTCCGCAACAACAGAAGGACAATTTACCTCGGGGCCTCGCTTCTATGGGACACACCCTTTGAGTTGATGGTGTGATCTAAAGACCGTCCAACGACACCTGGAGACCGGAGAATTTGGGTCAATGGCTCACACAGCCACTCTCGCATTGTGAACCCTAGGCATTCTACCTCTTGAGCAGATCCAACATGGCACGACTCACTCACTCCACAAGAAAACTTGACAGACTTCACACGCTTCATACTAGAACATTTCGGAAAAATGAATGAGAATTGTGACGCATGGTAGAAGCTTCAACGCTTGCCTCTGCAGTCCAACTCAGCATAGCATATGCAACATCTCCATGAAATCATCATCGTTAGTGTCCTTGTCTCCAAACAAACATTATTTGTACAATAACAATGTCATCAAGCACGGCATCCGGTGAGAAATTGCATGATCCAGTATCCAAGACAACCATCCACAAATGATCACATCGACAACAGTGAATACAATGCTCAGATGTAGGATTCCAACAATTGGAAATCCCAAAGCCAACTTGCAAATCGCAGCAGATGGAAACATCGTCCAAGATGGAGATTCACAGCGTCGACCAACATGACTTTACGGGACTTGTTCGAAGCCAGGATACATTCTATACAAGATCAAAAGTAGTAACATCAAGCCAAATCAGTGTTCACAGTTGTACATCGGACATCGCCACATCGCCTCGGACATCGATTTGTAGATGTATCTAGCCTCAGTTACATCGACACATCGACGTGCACTTCTGCATATCCCCCTTGTAGGAATGTTCTGCCACCTTCACAACTCGGCCAATTCCGATGAAATCATCACTCACGTCAAATCTTTCCATTCCACATATTTCAAGCATTGCACGAAGCATGTAAAACTCCAGAACTCTCTTACAGTGTTGTTTAGACCTATCATAACCGGATTGACAATGCACTACATTCCAGCATTGACATCCCGCATGCACACTTGGCTGAAACAATCTTGTGTGCACAGTCTACTCGCGGAAAGTAGGAATCACATTTTGTAAGTGGCATTGCCATTCACAATCATGTAAGCAATGATGACAACGTCCGCAATGTTTGCATTATGGGAGCACCAATCAGTCCAATAAAAAAGCAACAAAACGGTTTCAGAAGGCAACGCAGTTCAACATGCAACAAACTGCACATCACAAGCATGACCACCAAGCCCACGGAGCCCTCCCAACTATGGTGCATGGCTCGTGGAAAGCAGGCTGCAATGCAATAAGAATGCACATCTGAACCTGCATGGCAGGGAGGGGTCATGAAGCACGAGTCTTGCGCTTCTGCTGCTTCTCTACTGCATAGTCAACACTCCCCGCCGCCATCCTCTTGCTGATCCTTGCAGCTCCAGTAGCACCACCTGCAGCACCCGTAGCGGAACTTCAAGCAGAACTTCCAGCACCAGCCCCAACAGCACGTCCAGCAGCACCCCCAACAGCACGTCCAGCACCACCCCCAACAGCACGTCCAGCAGCACCCCCAGCAGCACGTCCAGCAAGACCCCCAATAGCACGTCCAGCAGAACCCCCAGTAGCACACCCTCCCGCACCTCCAGAAGCACCTCCAGCTGCACCTCCAGTTGCACCTCCAGCAGCACCTCCAGCTGCACCTCCAGCAGCACCTCCAGCAGCACATCCGGCAGCACCTCCAGCAGCACCTCCAGCAGCACCTCCGGTAGCACCTTCAGTACCAACTTCAGCATCTCCTGTGGCTGCTTCCGCTGAACCACCAGCACCCACGCTTGCAGTAGCAGCACGTGCACGCACGGCAGTCTGTGCAGTTCCTGGTGCAGCTCTAGAACATGCCACACCTGCACCTGAGATGGAGTTCACTGCCTCCATCATGCTACGGCTGCGGATCGGCCTCGCATGGCTCGGGGCCTCCACCTCTATCGCCACACCCTCCTGCCCTTCCTCCTCCTCCTCTTCCTCTTCTTCACCTCCCTCCCCATCTCCACCCTCATCACCCTCATCTCCCTCGTCCCCTGCACCCTTACCATCGCCTGCCTCATCCTCTCCATCATTCCACCCCACCTCAGTGAGCTCACCGTCATCCTCACTGTCGGAGGCATCCTTGTCAGCCAGCCAGCTTGCATCGTGAGGCCTACGCTTGCTCGCGGCTTTGTAATGCTTGCGTAGGCACACATTGCAATGCACAAGCAGCTCAAGCGTGCTGAATTTGAGGTGGTTGCGGCGAGCTGTATAGATGAGCTCGTGTGCAGAGAAGGCTCTCTTGCACTCGGAAGACAAGCATGACTGGGTGAGCACGCGCATGGCAAACTTCCGGAATGCGGGCATGCCAGCCAGGTACAGCTCACGCCACTCATGCGCAGGCAGCAAGCCAGTCCTCACCTTCAGCACCGTAGGCTTGGCTCTAGCATTTGTTCTTGGCGTCACGAATGGGTCAACCACCGTGCTTGTCTGGCCATTCTGAAAAGCACGGATCTCATCCTGAATCTGGTCGTGCTTGTCCGCAGGGACCAAGGCATCCACGACGGCCGACCATGCTATGACAGTCTTGGCATCGCCGCTGAGGTTGTTGCTAAAATGAGTAGGGTGGAGGCGCCTTGCTGCTGTGTACAGGGGGCAGTTCATGTCTGCCTTCCAGCGCGGTGAGAGCCTGCTTGTTTGCAAGCTGCACCTGTGCAGCACCGACACGTGCCGGCTTGTTGCCTCTTGGCTCACCCAACTTGCACAAGTCCTCAATTGTGTCAAGCAGCCCCTCATAAATACCGGCCACACCCTTCCCTGGATGGTCTGCTACACGCTGCACCTTCACCAAGGGCACAAGGAGGTCGCAAAACTGCTTGACCTGCACCCAAAGAATCTGCTTCTTGATCATGCTTTGCACTGACTTCTTGCGGGCCTGAAATCCAGCGTCACGTTGGCTGCCATGTCCTTCCACAGGGCAGCCTATACCATCTTCCACAGAAATGGCCGCATGTCAAGGTGCAACACGTCGTACGTTGTTGCGAAGCGAGTTCCACAACGTGGCAGCAACACACGCCTCCCACTCTCATTCTTCATCCACGTTCTTGGCATGTTGTTGTTGCGGAAAAATGCTATCAGCTTCTCCGCCTCGCTGATGATTGCAGCCCCCCACTCACTCTTGCCAAGATCCTTCATCACCAAGTCGATGTTGTGTGCGCAGCACCCCTGAAAAAAAATCTGGGGGTAGCTGTCCTTCAGATATTTGAAGGCCCTCTTCTTCACGTTGGCGTTGTCGCAGACAACACCAAGAACG
This sequence comes from Penium margaritaceum, assembly GCA_023375785.1. Lineage (NCBI taxonomy): Eukaryota > Viridiplantae > Streptophyta > Zygnematophyceae > Desmidiales > Peniaceae > Penium > Penium margaritaceum. The sequence continues at coordinate 203,224 of SZWC01002446.1, forward strand.
TGTTGCACCCCCACCTCCTCAATGGCCTGCTCGATCATCCCCGCCATGTGGTTGGCATTTCTCACAAGGCCGCTGGCATCATGCGAAAAAATGTGGCAGGAGCCACCGATGTCGACGGCCATCACGTTGTAAATGGGCCGAGATTGCTCGTCGGCCCACTCGTCCACAGCCAAGGAGCAGCCGTTGATAGCCCACTAGTCCTTCAGCGGCCTGTCCAGCTCCTCAAGATCCCTTTCCAGCTTAGGGAGGATGGTGTCCACGACCTTGTCGAGGTGGGGCAGCCTGAAGGAAGGGGTGGTGTGCTTGGCGGTGGAAATGACCTCCATCATGGGGGCCTCCTTGTACGCCATTAGTTTGACAATTTCCATCTGGCACTTGTCATTGTTGGCCTGGTCTGTCAAACCCCTCATGCTGCTGTGCCTCATGCTGGCCATGCGGTTCACATCAACCAAGGGCATGGCGTTCAGGATCGCGTTTGCACGCTGTGCAGCCAGCATTGTTGCAACAGCCTGCAACGCTGCTTCTTGCTGCTCCTCCTCGTCTTTGGCGCTGATCCTTTCTCTCTCCCCCTGAGCCGCCCTCTCCCTCTCTTCCCACATCCTTGCCCATGCAACTGGCTTGTCCCTGGTGCCCCAGGACTCGCCCTTGCCATTGTAGAGGCGTCCAAAGTGGGGCTTCCAATCGCATGGAGGGTATAGGAGTCCGTTCCAGACCCAAGACATCGCGTGCAAGGGGAGGAGGATGCGGGCACTTGGCGATGTTGGCGTTACTTCCTCCAAAATGGCCCCTGATACGGTCGCAGGTGCTGGGATAGACTCCGCCACATGACCCGCACTGGAACCCCGCCTTCTTTCCAGCCGTTGGAGAAGGTTTCATGTGGCGGGAGAAGGCAAGGGTGAGAAAATCTCCCCTGCATGGTGCCGCTCAATAAGCAGCGGCTCTGACGATGATGTTGTCATTGAGGATGAAGCAGCCGCAGACATGGTGCTGAGGAGGGGACGTTCCAGGAGTTGAGGGACCTGGTTTTCCCGTGCCTAAGGCACGGAACCTGACACTAAGCAGGGGGGAGGCCGTAGAGGGTCGTTGCTAACTGACTAGGCCACAGTCGGTCGTGCTTTCCAGCCGAGAGTGGCCAGAAATTCGGCCTCGGTCAGAGGCAACCCAGTTGCCGCAACCACCGCATGCCCTCGCGTGCTCCTTTGCTTTTCCTAAACCCCGAGCGGAGTCTACCACCATGCAAGAATTTGACATACTGTACGTCAAACGACGAGTGTTACTGTGCTCATGGTGGTTTCCTGTTCGATACTTCTTCAAACCACCGTTTGCATAGTAAAATGTCATATTCAATGTGTCAAAAACTTTTTAGTCCTTGAAATAGTTTGAGCGGCATGTGTATTGCGAGCCGTTCGCCACGATTGTGGCCAAAGTGGCTTGTCTGATGTGTTCACTGCAGATAATCAGCAGCGACATTGCACCTGGTTGTCTTTACAATCGCCGTTGTATGCACCACATTTGTGGATGTTGGCACATCTGATGGCGCGGAAACACGCTCCTGTGCCGCATGAGATATCAGGCTAGATGCCGGAGTAAATTCTTACATGAAAATTTACAGTGCCATTGTTTTTGACCGAAAACAAGGTGCAAACCCGTGACAGATGTCTCAAAATATGGCACGTAACAGGGCAAAGCAGTCGACCAATGAGAAAATCTGAATAAGATTTGACGCTCAAAATAGAGCACACAAAAACATGAGAGTTCAAAAATATGTGAGAGCTAAACACCCTTAGGGTTACTGTAGAATTTCAAACATGCAAACTACGAAAGTCAAAACCTCCAACTGATGAGATTTCAGTGAGCTCTGTCTAGTAGGTATTTCCAAGTATTCCAGTAAATCCCTGCTTTGAGTTACTTTTACGGTCTACTTTGATAAAGTTGTTAGACCAGGACAACGGTAGACGACGACACATCGATGCACATTGATGCACACCGACAAAACATCTGGAGTCAGCCGGCCGAACACGCCTCAAGTGGCGAGGAGGACCCCACGCCGGTGCGTGGACCGCACGTGTTTTCACTCGAAAAATGTGAAACCGCGACATCGATATTACATCGATGTTAATCGATGTCTCGGGGTCGCGATATAGGGGTTACCATGGACCCCGATGGCAACACTGAGCCAAATGCAAGTGGGCGTTGTACAGAAAGAAATGAGGAGTCAAGAAATTACAAAGAGTAGCAGTAGGCTTCAAACTTCCTGTCCAGTTAGAAAAGTCTGCGTTGACTACTCGCCCATCTGAATGGCTCACATCCTTATAGACAAGGATAGCTGAGTGTAAGCCGGATAATACCAATGGCACTGATTACGGCTTGAGGCTTCCTTGTATGTGTAATCTAACTATGAATTTGGAATCTACAGGAAAAGCCCTGTGAGATCAACCCAAGAATGGGATCAATCCATCAAAAATCATGGAAGGTACGCCAGGCCAGAGGTTGGACCAGCCGAGGGGAAAACTGGTGATGGGAATTCATCCCCAAGGACCAAGGCTTGACCCTCGAAAGACGAAACAAGACTGAAGCGTGCCTTGGGACCTGGTGAATCAATGAATCAAGGATCATTGAGGACCAAGGGCACTTTGGAATGACGTCCTGGCATGCTATTACCAGGAAGGGCGCTTCGGGCAGTCGCCACCGCTGCTAGTGGTGCTGCCAGCGGTTGATTGCGGAAGTTCACGGAAATGGCCATACCTCGACCGTTCCTTCACATAATGATGAAATTCTTGGTGCGTTGGAAAGCTAGAAAGATGAACCACATGATGCTAAGACAACAACACTCATCCTGGCCGGTATAGGGCCGCTTTCGGCTCGGCGACCTGGGGTTGCCTGGGATGTGTCATCATGTATTACATAGTCTTGTATGTTGACAATTGAATAGAAACTATTATTTACTTCCATTGTGCCACATGTTTTCACGTACTCCCCCAAGATAATCCTATGCTTCTGCAAATCCGGGAATGTGTGCACCGGCCTTCCCTTGGTGGCCGTTGCCGCTGGTTGAGGCTAGCACACCGCGCCCGGTTCACACTTTGTATTAGAGTCACCCTTTGCTCAGGGACACAATCATCTATGTGGCAACCTCTCCTGGTCAGCGTAGACCAGCATGTATCTCGTCTCTTTGGTAGATCCGTGCCCAAGGCCATCCACACACTCTGGTGACAAGGTCGTAGCCGGAGGACCCGTTGAGGAAGAAGCTGATCCCGCCGCAAAGATAACTTCATCCGGCACATTCCCCCTGGCCGTAGCATTTGATGCACAAGGCAAAGTAACAGCAGCCGCAACATTGTGGAAGTTTCTTACAAACATGCAGACCAAGATGGACCTGTTGGAGAAGCACAACACATGCCTCAACCGAGAGCTCGCGAAGCATCCAGTTACAACACTAGTGGTAGTTGCCACCGCTAACACAACTGCGGTGAGCATCCTGAGCCCTCCCAAGTTGGAGTTGTTTGACCCATTAAGGAGGGATGGGTCAACTCCACATACTTGGATACTTGGACTAGAGCTGTACGTCAGCGCCATCAACATGGATGCCTCAAGGTACGAGGCGCTCCATGACTATGCCGTGACCCTGTTGAGAGGGGCATTGTTGGATTGGTGGGCCGATGTGATGCAGTCCAATCCATATGGCAGTGGAGCGGTAATGGTTGCCAACATTATGGCTGTGTCTATAATCTCAACCTCATCGGCTCCGATGTGCAGCAGTGGCGGCCTTATCCTTAAATGGTCGGCCTCGTGGTAGGAGTTTATAGAGTTGTTCATCAAGTAGTTCGCCTTGTGTGGAAAGCGCGTTGGGTGGAGTACCTCAAGTCACACTTCGTCTACGAGATCATGTATTGGCTAGGTCACAGCAACCCAGTCGACACACTCTCACAGTGACCGGACTTGATGATGTAGGTCACGTCTCTCACCATCCACGAGGATTCCTTCCTTGTGGGACTCTTCACGGAGGGATACGAGGCACATGGGGAGCATGAGGCTCGGATATTTTTCTTCGAGGCATCGTATTGGTGACGGTGCGACATGCAGCAAGTGGTGGTTCCTATGATGCCAGCACTTTGGCAGCTGATTTTGGAGGAGTACCATAAAAGTGGCATGAGTGGTCACTTCTCCGCCGACAAGACGATGAAGACGGTGGCTTGCTTCTTTTGGTGGCCCACCATGTCATTGGAGGTGGATGAATTCTGCTGGAGTTGTGATGTGTGCCAACACCACAAGGCGCGGGGGACAAAGTCCACTGGTCTCCTCTAACCCTTGCCCATCCCCGAGTAGCCGTGGCAAGAAATATCCATGGACTTCATCACAATCTTTCCAAAGACATCGGCAGGTCACAATGTGGTGTTGGTGGTGGTGGATTGCTTTAGTAAGATGTCGCACTTCATGGCGACGCGAGATACGGTGAGTGCGGAAAGCACAACTTGTCTGTTCCTAGAGCATGTGGAATTCCTCAATGGTGTTCCATGGTATATCGTAAGCGACCGTGATCCGTGCTCCACGTGAAAGTTCTGGCAAGAACTCATAGAGTGGTACGACAACAAGGTGCATGTGTTGACTAGTCTTCATCCCCAAACTTAAGGGCAGACGGAGCAGAAAAACCAAACGCTGTAGTAGCTCCTCCGTACAGTGGGTGATTTGGACGAGACGTCGTGGGACCAGCGGTTGCTGGTTGCTGATCTGCCTTATACGTCCACCACATCTGCCTCCACGGAAAAGGCGGCATTCAAGGCCGTGAACGGGATGGTGCCCGCCACACCCCTCACTTTGCATGTCGCAAGCAACCTGCTCACAGTGGAGTCTATCATATGCGACTTCAAGCAGATTTGGACGGCGAAGCGGCATGCATTGGCAAAGGTGCAATAGTAGCAGAAAGTGAATGCAAACCACTGACGTGCAAACAACGCTCAAGGTTGGTGATTGCGTGCTTCTCAACCGAGCGCACGTAAAGCTTTGTGGGGTCCAATCGGATAACTTCAAACACTTGTGGCTTGGTCTATTCAAGGTGCTCGAAATACGGACACCAATGGTGGCGCGATTGGCTCTTCCGCCTTCGATGCCAGTCCACAACGTATTCTATATCTCCAAGCTCAAGCTCTACCATGAACAGCTGAAAATTTTCTTGGTCGCAGTTCTGAGCCTCCCCCTCCGGTGGTCATCGAGGGCAAGCAAGAGTTTGAGGTGGAGGCCATACTTGACCACCATCGTCGTGGCCGCGGATGGGAACACCTGGTCAAGTGGAAGGGCTAGGATACAACCCACAAATCATGGGAGCCTGCCCGCAACTTCAACGTTGGCAGGGTGAATGCCATCGCCCGGGAGTACCAAGAGTGAACCAGGACGGCTTGCTCCTAAAACGGGGGATAGTGTAAGCCGGAGAGTACAACGGCACTGGTTACGGCTTGAGGATTCCCTACATGTATAATATGACAAAGGATTTGGAATCTACAAGAAAAACTGTGCGAGATCAACTTAAGGATGGGGTTGATCCATCAAGAATTGCAAAAGTTACGTCCAACCAAATGTTTAACCGGCCGAGGGGAAACATGTGACGGGAATTCATCCCCAAGGACCAAGGTTTGACCCTCGGAAGACCCAAAAAGGCTACAGTGCACCTAAGGACCCAGTTAGTCAATCAATCAAGGATCATTGAGGGTCAAGGGTGCTTTGAAATGGTGGCCTGATGTGTTATTACGAGAAAGGGTGCTTCAGGCGGCCGCCATTGCCACTGGTGCTGCTGCCAGCGCTCGATTGACGTGGTTCACATAAACATCCATATCTCGGCCGTTCCTCATGGAATGATGCAATTCTTGGAAAGCTGGGAATATGAACTACGTGATGCCGAGGCAATAACTCTCATCCCTGGTCCATATGGGGCTGCGCATGGCTCGGCAACCTCGGGTCGCCTAGGATGAATCATGTGTATGTAGTCTTGTATGTTGACACTGATTAACGAGTACAGTTTACTCCCACTGTGCCACACGTGTTCACATACTCCCCAAGGAAATATTTCGCTCCCACAAACCTGGGAAGGTGTGCACTGGCCTTCCCTTGGTTACTGTTGCCGCCGGTTGGTGCCGACACCATCCGGTTGAGGCTAGCACACTGCACCCGGTTCACACTTAGATTGCAGAATTTGATGAGTACGAGGATGCCTATCCAGCGATACTGCAATGAGTATATCCAAGGGGTTGTAAGAGACATAGAATGGTTGTGATAGTACTGAACAGATGAGCTTCTCAAGGGTTATTCAGCAACGACATGGTTTGGGTTTGCACAAGGAACCAGGACTATGTGCAGGAGAAACCGGCGAAGGATGACTGAAGATCCGTCCACTATGTAAAATGATTTAATTACAAATCAAAATTCTGCATGGCGTAGTACTCTAGAGACTAGTCCAATGAGAAACCAGAAAATCATCCTCATACAAGATTTCCTATGATAACATAATTCATAGGTAGATTGGAGCAACAACACACTCCATGTCAGCATTAGTGACAAGGAATGAAACCTACCTCTAATCAAGAAACCCACGATGCAGCGACGGCTACGGGAACTTTCTAGGGATGTAAACTCCTTCAAAGCGGCTACAAACTTGTCAGATGCTATGGCTGATTAGATTGATGTCATCTCTTCCACAAATGTCATCTCCTATGCTTTCTCTTGTTCCACATTGACAAGCCAAGCATGAGCTAAGCATCACAAACGCCGTTTGACGATATTCAGTGCTTTCGGTTGTGTGCATCATTTTGTGACCATTACAACTTGAAAGAGTTGTACAGTCATCTAAAATACAATGGTGCTATTTTAAATCCCGACTTTGTGTCGTCTGCACCGACCATCACACATTCAGAAATCTCAAGACTCAGCAGAGTCTTAGATGTCGGAAAACTTAATGGAAGGAGTTCCTCGAGTCCAACTCCGACTACAAGATCGAGTACCAACCTAAAAATCTGAACCGATCGGATGTTCTGAGTCGGCAACCAGACCTGATGCCAAGCAGAGGATGTTGATCGTCGAATGAGACCCGTACCTTGAGAGGATGCTTGCAAAAGGTTACGAGGAGTTTGGCGGGTACAACAAAGGTAAGGTGTATTCGGACGACCCCTACTGGTGACGGTGATTCATCCATCAAGTCACCGGTCCATGTGGACACTTTGACAAGGAAAAGATGCTAAAGAAGCTGACAACGTACTATTGGTGTGACCGCATGTAGACCAACGTCGCTAAATGCTAGAAATTGTGCGACACCTGTCACCGGTAAAGGTATTGTCGTACGAGGCCACCTAGAAATTTCCAGTTGCTCCCTATTCCAATAGAGCCATGGGTGGACATCCTCATGGACTTCGCAACAAGACTCCTCACCACTCTGGATGGATATCACATCAATATCATTCTGGTGGAAAGATCTCCCACAATGTTGTACGACAGACCACTGACGACCACCGTCACCAAGGGAACAACAACGGAGTTTTTAAATAAAATATTGCGGCTCTACAGGGTGCTGTGTACCATCATCAACGACATAGACACCTGTTTCACTAGCCCTATTTGGTGCAAACTAATGACACATACTACACTTAGGTCATGCTATCAATGACGTTCCATCCTCAAACCGATGGGCGAACCAAGCACACCAATTAGATGGTTCAACAAATTCAATGTACTTCATGTGAGCCCCGTGGAACTAAGTGGCAGAAATGTTACCGACCGCCAAACTTGCATACAATTCAATGACTTACACCGATAGGGGTAAAATTCCGTTCGAAGTAGTACATGCCAAATCCCCACCATAGTGGCAAGGCTGGAGGTCAAAGCAACAATCCTGCTGTTAACATCACTTGCCTTCAATTATCCAACACTTAAGAGGAAACATGCCAGACCCTCGTGTTGACACAAGCGGCAACAAAGGGAGCAACAACCCGACTCATTCGGTGCTGGTGATTGCGTCCTTCTGAGCTTGATGAACATCAAGCTACATAGAAGAGGTTTTGTAAAGCTCAAACCCCAATGGTTAGAGCCATCCGAGATCGAGTGAATGAAAACCCTCGTTGTCGCTCAACGTAGTGTACCAGATAATATGGAGATTCATATACTTTTCTTCGTAACAAACTCAAACATTGGCAGGACCCCAGCAAGAGATTTCCCGGCAGAGATTTTGCTCCTGCACATCCCATTCAAGTGGAAGAGGACACGGAGTATGAAATCGAGGGTATCGTCAAACATCGACGCCATGGTAAAACGGCCAAGTATCTCGTCAAATGGCACGGCTACGATGTTGCGCACAACAGCTGTGAGCCCTACGACAACCTCTGTGATGTAAATCATCTTATCGAAGGTTACTAGAGACGACATTGGCTTGTGTCTCCGAACATGCCATGGTGTCACACCTAAAAGGGAGGGAGGGGGGGTGTTAAGTCCTAGATGTACACGAGTCCTTAAAACCTGTGCGTGGGCATGTATATCATTACAGTTGTGACTGACCACGCATTGATCAGATTTCATGATTTCTAGGCCAATCAACCAAGGGAATTTCGGCCACCTGCCCCAACCTTTGGTCTTCACATTCAGAAGGTTCTGACATGTTTGAACACTTTCTACAATGGTCGGTAGAGAGCCGCAAACCATATCGATATTTAGATGTTTTTCAGAATAATTCTTCATGATGCTAGAACTTTACGAAGATGCGCATGGACATTCTTGAAGGTCACCGAATTCTCGGTGGAGTTTATTGAAGCGACCGCTCACAACGCGGCATCGCACGCATCATTCCACTCGTGTGCCTAAGATGAAACACATGCCTCATGATATTTCTCGACATTGTACATATGTGATCGACATTTCCAACCGGTTTCATCAAAGTACACTTATTGCTAAATACAGATAATCCCATTAACCCAATATTAATCTACACCACAACTCATCCCTGTGAACCATCCTATTTATTCTCAAAGTATTATAGTCCTTTTTGTGATGCATAACAAAGCTATGATGATTGTTTTTGCCTTGGTGGATCATTTTAATTATGCTGGTGTCCTCGGATGAACATTCTCGTTGATTGGGACACATGAAGATCAAAATGTGAGTTTCTATGGTAGCCGATGATTAACACACTCTTTTTTTTCTTTTCATGTAAGCGGTTTCTGCCACTTACATGGAATAGTGGATAAAAGTGACAAACCAGTCAAATTATGTGACAATCCCGCCTAATTATGTGATGATGTTTGACATTTTGTCAAGATGTTCGACATTTTTTTTATATCATTTTGGCAGTCGATAAAACCCTCAAATTTCAGTGAAGACGAATCGTGGCCCCCCTTTTCGCTCACTTCACAGAAAGAGAGTGCTGAAAGTGTAGTAAACTAGAGATTACGTGACTGAATTCAGTGAACTCAAAACTGTTAAATCTATCGGCCGATGTTGGTGGATTAATTTTTTGCACAGTCTCCCCGCATCGAGGCCTCGCACCCTTTCGGACAAGACTCACATGCCCGGGTTTGAACCTGCTTGTGTGCAAGAACATGGCTATATTTCAGTGAAATCCACGAATTGGAGGAAATCTTGTGCAGAAATGTTACGTACCACACATACACGAGTCCCTAATCTTTCCTATTGGGTATTTCTGTCATCACACAAATAGCCCACCACGTATCAAGACCTCAATTTTCACTCCGACGGTTGAGGGAAATTCAACCAACCACCCTTGTCCTCCATCAAACCTTTTTGCACTTTCAGACAACTCTGACCACTTTTGAGAATCCCCGTTAGAAGTGGCACAACCTTCCGGTCGACTTCTCAACACATTGAGACATATCTTGGTTTAAAGAGGTGCATCTTGCATCTTTGCCGTCGATCCTTGAAGCCCCCCAATTTCTCGGCGGAGCTTCTCAAATCCGACCACTCACGACGCGACTCCACACTCGTCGTTCGACGATCAGCCCAATGACCCCGACTATACCTCATTTCTAAATCGACCCTCGTATATATACATATGTTCGATCATTCTAACACTTTTCATCGAAGTACACTTAGCATTAATTTTAAATTGCTCAAGTGTCACAAGTTCTCAATCCTGTTCTCCCTCACATCTACATGTTCACCATCTACACTTCATTTGGCATAACACTTGGTGTCAGAGCAAAGCGGTGCTAGAGAGGCATCTGACTACTTTACCCATCCGAAGGACTATCTCGTGCAAGCCGTCAGCGCATCTCGCACGTCAAGAATTTACAGACTTTGCGACTATGACGTCAAGCGAGCGAGCGCATCCAACGACTAGCAACGGATCTTTGGCAACGACTTTGGTGATGGAGGAGAACATGTCTACGCACACAAACTCTGAAGCGGCGGCAAACATTGGCGTGGTAGACTATGCGGCAGCTGGAATAGCCCCTATGGCTCCAACGACCAATCCGGTCACGAATCCAACGGCGGTAAGCCATCCGCCCCTACCAACAGCCTCGACGACGACAGCAAGAACGACAGGTGGCACCGGACAACAAGGACGGATCAACGAGGAATTGGCGAACCATATCTCCCCACCCGAGGGAATCAATAGCCATCTACTCCAATAGCTCAACATTGTGATGGAGGCTCTTCGCAACGCTGGTACACGAGAGGCGGTGCTCGTCGAGAGAAATACCCAACTCTCGAGCAAACACTTGGCCCCTCCCGAACGGTTCAAACCTGCAAACTCAAAGAGACCAAGGGTTTGGACGTGGCAGATGAGTTTGGAGGTGTACTTCACTGCTGATGGGATCAACGATGATCAAAAGAAAATCGACCTCGCGACCGCGTTTTTGCGTGGCATGACACAAAGTTGGTGGTCTGATCTAAAGACCATCCAACGGCAGGAGGAGACCGGCCTCATCAACGGCCAACGGCGCCCGTCTCATGTCGCCGATCGCATGCATTCTACCTTTGGAGTAGATCAACTTGCAATGGCAAGACGTGCTGATGCCACCAACCGACTGGAACAAGTTCCCGCGCACGATGCTTGCATGCTTTGGACGACTGAGCGAGAGGTCTATCCCTTAGTACAAGCTCAAGCGTCTTCGTGAGCAGACCAGTGTGGCAGAGTACACGCAGAGATTCTGCAAGATCATCGCTGGTGTAGACATCGCCTCAGACAAGCTCTGCTTTCACTAGAACAACGGCCTCAAATGAGACATCTGATGAGCAATTGCCATTTTTGACATCCAAAACAACTCACTACGGATGATTGCAATAACAAAATAGATCAACATGGTTGATTGCAATACTCGGATCCAAGAATCCTACGTTTGGCGACCTCCGAAAAAGCGAGTCAGGGGACTCCTCGACTTCGATAGAAGTGAGCACCGTCGACCAGAGAGATACATGTATTTGCTACAACTGCTGAAAAGTTGGGCACATCGCCCGCAACTGTCACAGCAAGCAACAGGCCAAAAATGGGGGAGAAGTTGCAGAAAAATGAGCTGAAAACGGCAAAGGGCATGAGTGAAAGGCACAAATCTTGTCCGCAAGGAGCGATATCGCCAAACGATCGCCCATGTGCACGACCTACGATGCCCCAAAGGGTTTCTGAGATTGCAAAGTTTGACGAGGGATACGAGGCCGACCAAGTGGTGATACTGCTTAGAGTGTAACATTAAGGATGCAAAAGTCACAGAACGGTACAGGCACCATAAGATGGAGGAGCTTCTCACAGTTTTGTAAGCAATGACATGGTTCGCAAGCTAGGTTTATAGACCAAACCAGGGGTGTTTGAAGGAAAATCCATCGATGGGAGATTGCAAATACAGAGACTCCGCGAACCACTACGACTACAAGTGGGAGATCTACGAGATGTAACGGTCTGGAGGTCTTGTCCAAGGAGTGACCATGAAAGCATTCTTCGATAAGATTTCCTATACCGACACAATCCGCAGGTTGATAGAACAGCAACAACGTTTATGTGGAAATTGACGGGGCCAAGCGACAACTTCCACGCGTGGGATGGGAGACGAGAGCGGGAGCAACAGAGGTGGAAGCAACAGAGGAGGCCACGGTAGCCAAAAAGTGACACACTCTGCAGCCAAGACCGCTCAACATGGACAAATACTGCATACGACAAGGAGCTCGTGCGTGGCTCATACACCTGAAGCCAATGGAGGAAGCGGAAGTGGCAGTAGCTGACTCATCACCCCCATTGGCCTCACTAGCCTCATCGGTATCAACAAAGTTCGCTATGGTAACCGAAGAGTTCGCACCACTCATCCAAGAGTTTGCGGACGTCTTCCCAATTGAACCCCCGAAAACCCTACCACTTCAACGGGACATCGACCATTGCATCGAGCTAAAACCGGGAAGCCAACCCAGAATTTGAGGGACCTATTGGATGAGCGATTATGAACTGACCGAGCTGAAAAAGCGGCTCGACGAGATGCTCGGTTAGAGGTTCATCTGCCCATCCCCATCACCGTACGTCGCACCTTTACTGTTCCTGAAAAGGAAAAATGGTGAAGTGTGGATGTGCATGGACTACTGGGCATTGAATGACGCTATTATCATAACCGTTGTCCTCTCTCCTGAGCCGACAAACTTTTTGACCAACTCCGAGGGGCTCCAATTTTCACCAAAACCGACCTACGCAGCGGTTGTGACCAGATTCACGTGGCAGATGTCGATATCAAGAAGACAGCATTCCAAAGTCGCTACGGGCATTTCGAGTTCACGGTAATGCCGTTCAAACTTACAAATGCCCCTGCGACTTTCGTGGTGGCAATGAGTAACATTTTCCACCAATACCTCGATAATTTTGTTGTGGTGTGTCTCAACGACATCCTGGTATGCAGCCGCATCCCGGAGGAGCACGATGGACATCTTCAAAAAGTTCTCAAATTTTTACAAAGAGAGATTTTTTTGGAAAAATCTTGAGGTGCGACTTTGTTCTCCGTTTGATCGAGTTCTTGGGTTAGATCAACATGGTGGGTGTATCACCATGGATCTGAAAAAAGTGGCAGAAGTCACTCGTTGGCTGACGCCGACCAACGTTGGAAACGTTCAAGTTTTTCTTGGCTTTTGCAATTACTACTGGCACTTTGTACGTGATTACACCTGAGTGTCAACGCCTCTCTCCGACCTCACTCAACAATAGAACGAGTGGCGGTCAGGAGACAACAAAGAAGAAGTGTTCACCATTTTGCGGAATGCTCTGACCTCAGTGAGAGCCCTACGATTAATCCAACAATGGACTACTTCATCGCTACGGACGTCTCAGATTGAGCCATTGACGCAATCCTCCTACAAGACCATGTTAATAGAGAGCATCCGGTTGCATACATGTCTAGAAAACTACGCGGAACGGAACTCAACTATGCCATACACAAGAAGGAGATGCTGGCGTTCGTATCTACATTTAAGACATGGCGGTGCTATCTAGAATGTTGCCGATGCATCGTGCGCACAAACCACCATGCACTGAAATATTTGCAGACATAGCCGAATCTCTATCGACGCCAAACCCGATGGATGTTGTTCCTCGAATCCAGGTTCAATAACCATATTGAGTACCGGCGAGGCAAAACCAGCCCGATAGACGTGCTCAGCTGTCAACCAGATCTGATGTTCGAGGTAGCAACGCTGCAGCTGCAATGAGATCCGTATCTCAAATAGTTGTTCACACGAGGCTACGACCAACATGGCGAACATGACAAAGCGAAATTCTGGTACGACGCACCCTCTTGGCGGTGACGATTCACTCGCCGAGTGGTCGTTCCCGCAAACAATGAACTCCGCTGCATGCTGCTCGAGGAGTGCCACGACACTGGTCGAGGTGGAAATTTTGGAGAAGACAAGATGCTGAAGAAGCTGGCAAAACACAACTGATGGGACACGATGCAATTTGACGTGGCCAACTTCTGCAAATCCTGCAACACGTGTCAGTGACAAAAGTCCCGTCACACACGGCCACCCGGACTTCTACAGCCGCTCCCCATTCCGACGGAACCGTGGACTGACATCTCCTTGGACTTCATGACAGGATTACCAGTCACACCGGAGGGACATGACACAATCCTCGTGGTTGTCGACAGGTTCTCCAAAATGTCTCATTTTATTCTGACTACGACCGCCGTCACCACTGAGGGAAGAGAGTGAATGTTTTACATAACATCGTGCGGCTACATGACGCGCCGAGAACCATCACGAGTGAGAGCGGTGGTCGATTCACTAGCCGTTTTTCGCACGAACAGATGAATCGCTATGACAGTCGGATCTAATTTTCAACGACGTTTAATCCTTCAACCAACAGCCAAACCGAGCGGACCAAGCAAATGCTCTAAGAAATTCTCTGAACATTATGCGAATCTCATGGGACGGATTGGGCACGGAAACTCCCAACCGTCGAAATCACATATAATTCGGCGATCTCCACCCCAACAGGTAAAACTCCGTTTGAAGTGGTGTATGGCAAACTTCCTGCTACACCAGCCGAACTACACAACCGGAGGAACATTCCCACGGTTGACGTCCAACGCTGCGACTTCTCCACTTTCTGGGATGAAACACGACAGACACCTGCGAAGACGCAAGGGGCAAGAAAACGAGCAAGTGACCGCATCAACGATGTTTTCACCACCGGCGACAAAGTTCTTATCAGTTCGACAAACATCGAACTCCGCGAAGCCGACCATTCAAAACCCAAGCCCCGAAGGCTGGGACCGTTTGAGATTGAGCGAATGTAAACCCCTGTGGTTGCATGGCCCAAACCCCTCGACATTATGCACATTCATTCGGTGTTTCATATCAGCAGAATCAAGCACTACCGAGACCCCGGAGAGAACTTCCCCGACAGGGAAGTCCCCCCCTCCTCCCGTACAAGTGGACAAAGACATACAATACGTCATTGAAGACGTCCTCGGCCATTGACGCCATGGCAAAACAACAGAATATCTTGTCAAGTGGCATGGCTATGATGTCGCGCATAACAGCTAGGAACCCTACACCAACCTTCGAGACGTCGATCACCTCATCGACGGATGTTACCGCCGTTATTAGGCCACATCTCTCCACGCGACGGGATGTCGCGGATAAAAGGGGGGGACGTGTTACATACCAGACGTACACGAGTCCCTAATCTTTCCGAGCAGGCATTTTTGTCATTACACAAATAGCCCACCGTGCTTCGAGACCTCGATTTTCAGTCTGACGGTTGAGGGCAATTAAACCAACCGCCCTTGCCCTCCGGCGAACCTTTTGAAACTATCTGACAGCTCCGACCACTTTCGAGAATCATCGACAAAAGTGGCACGACTTTTCGGTCGACTTCTTCACGCATTCAGATATATCTCGATTCATAAAGATACATCTTGCATTGTAATGGATTCAATGGAATCCTTGGCCGACTAGGCCAAAACCGTGATGCTTGAGGGTCTCCGACCCTAAGGCCATCCCGTCTCACCGCCCACACTCCTAGGTGACCTCACTCGAGCGACGTGGCTCCTTCGACCGGTCGGCGTGGCACTGCCATGCTACACTTCCCACCACTAGAAGTGAGAGGCGCCTCGGAATCTCCGGTAATCCCGACGTGGGATTCGAGCTCTGGAGCTCGGTTCAAAAAAAAAATGGATTCGACGGAATCCTTGCTCGACTAGGCCAAAACCGCGGTGCTTGAGGGTCTCCGACCCTCAGCCCATCTTGTCTCACTGCCCACATTCCCAGGTAACCCTGATCGGGCCACGTGGCTCCTTCGACCGGTCGACGTGGCACTACCACGCTACACACATCTTAGCCGTCGATCCTCGAAGCCCCTCGATGTCTCAGCGGAGCTTCTTGAATCCGACAACTCACGCTGCGACTGCACACGCGTCGCTCAAAAATCGAACCAACGATCCGGACTATACCTCATTCGCAACTCGACAATCGTATATATATGTTCGATCGTTTCAACACTTGTCATTAAAGTACATTTACCGCTAATCATAAATTGATCAAATTTCCTAAATTATCAATAGTATTATTACTCAAAACTTCTTCCTGTTCAGAATGTAGGGTCCGTTCGGCATAACAAAAATGGTGGTCAAAACATGATTGTTTACGATATGTATTAAACCGGGAGTGGCTGTCACTCGTTTTCATCAGTTCGCCTTTTTGGGGCAGATGGTTGAATACTGAATTAAGTGGATGCGGAACTCGGCATTTGTCGAGTCCTCGCGAAAGTGCTTCGAAAAAGAGCGAAGCAATTTGCTGTTCACGTGGACAGAGGTTGAAGCACCCGCGGCAAGGCACGGGAGGCCAAGGTAGTCTTGGAATTACTGGGTTAGTCGAGGAAACCAAGGGCATGGCCGTGCCTGCTGCTGCGCCTCATCCTTGTCGCTCTCTCTGATTTTCACCTGCGGCTTTACCACCACCACCAGCAGCAGCAGCAGGAGCAGCAACTGCGGCGGCTGGTGCGGCCGCGGCAGTTGCTGCGGCTGCCGTAGAGGCAACTGCAGGAGCAGCAGCAGCGGCAGCAGCAGTGGCAGCGGCGAAGGCGGTGTTGACATCTGTAGCGGCTGAGCACAACCCTCGTCCGCCTTCATGGCGTCCTCAACGTCCCCGCCGATTCAGCCGGACACGCCCTTTCGCTCCTTCTCCACTCCCTCCTCACTCTCTCCTCCGACCTCAAGCCCCCCATCTTCTTCTACTTCTTCTTGTCCGGGTCCTGCGGGTCATGGCCACGGCCGCGAACACGGCCAGGGAAGGGAGGGAGAGAGTTTCTCGGCCGACAGCTGTAGGGGTTGTCTCTACTACTCGCGCAACTTGAGGGACGCTGGAAAGCCCCCGCTGTGTGTGGGGTTGAGGAGAGCAGAAGAAGTGCCAGGTCTGTGTGTGTGTGTGTGGCGGGGGGGGGGGGGGGGGGGGGG